>JAUEJK010104248.1:0-11554 GCA_032274865.1 Eryngium alpinum | reverse complement strand
TACATATATGGAGATGCGCGATGGTGGAGAAAGCTGAGCGAGGAAGGCGTACAAGGGAAAAAGCATGAGAAAGTGGGGGAAATAGGTAGCTGAAATCAGAGAGCCAAAGAAGCAGAACATGATAACTATATAAACAACTTATCTGTTATATAAACAAGTTGCCCACCCCCGAACCCGATGATGACTTGCCATAACATCTTCATCTATTAGATTAGTTCCATACACAAATCCCAAAAAAAAGGCATATTATGTTTGTGTTTATTACGACAAGTAACATGTTTATGTTGTCTTCCAAATCTCAGTTGCAATCATGACAAACGCAGAAATCGTAAAGAGACCACAGATAATAACATTCCCCTAACCAAAAAACTAACAAAATTGGTCTCCTATATATCAGTCAAACTGCAAGAGAACATAAACATGTTCCAATAACTTATGGAAGCCATAGAAATAAAGCAGATTTATCGCATAACGATTGCAAGAGTTAGAAATAGACCGTTTGGCGGGCGGAAAACATGTAAGGAGAAACGAATAATCCAAAGTTGAAGTTGAGTAGGTTAGCTGGAGGCACTGCATCCATCTCCAATTCAAACTGTTGGAAAATAAGACGAAAAAGGGGATTACTAAAAAATGAAATCACATACGAAACAATGGAGGCCTGTGGGTGAAAGATTCTACCTGAGTAAAAAGTTTGTTCTTCAGAAGAGAAGTGAGGGATCAGAGTTGTTAGGTGTTTGATAAATCTCCACAATGAATGGCCAATTTCAAACATTAATAGCACATTGAAAATTACACAGCCATCCCATACCCATGACACACCTTTATTGGACGGAGAGAAAGTTTAATTCCAGTTGAAACTCCCCATACAAATGTATGTATTTTGCTTAACATACACATGACACAATGCTATATAACCTATCAGAATTTAAGTTAATGCATTCTTAAAATCCTTATTTACCTTTCTTAGGCAAATTACAGAAGAGGGAAAGTTATGAGGAAAATATCATCCTCTCAAACTAAAAAGTTATTACCATAAAATTTGACAAGTTAATGCAAATAACAAAATATAGAGTATAATATGGAAAAGCTATTTTTCATATAATACAACTTAATTCTCTGTAATATTACATTCTAATAAATGATGTAATAAAAAAAAGAGTAACCTTCCTCCGTCACACAATAAAACATTACAAACTTAATACAATTACTTCAAGCGAAAACCCCTTCAACAAATATAGAGCTAAAACAAGACTTGAGGTGCTCCTTCTTTTATAACTGACAAGTAGAATAAACCCGTAAATGTATACTTAAACAAATACAAGTCTCCAATTTCCGTATTCAGGCTTCGAATCAGAGCTCCTAAACCTAAGAGTGTATGTGAATTCGCATTGTAGGCTGCAGTACAGTTGCTCCCGCTAAAATGCACCATCAACAGTTCGGCTTTAAGTTCACTCCCACATATTTGCATAAACAATTTTCGCAGATACTGCATAAGAAGCATAAGGCATTAAAGAAGTCAACAAATAATAATACAAATTTATATGGAATACAGTTATACATACAATCTCTCATGCAGATATGGAACGCTCAGTGGCTAATATTATAAACTGACGCCCAAACAAAGAACCTGCCAAGATGATGAAGCTTCAAATTACCGCACAATGGGTAAGTTGTCAACTATTAAATAACATGAGCATTCAAATAAACAAATACCAGGTCTTATTGTTGTGCATAACATCTGACATTCTTTAAAAATTGCAAGCCTGAACTTTCGCATACTGTTATGTTCTTGAAACACACATAAATCTCCCAGCTCTAGCCCAAGCTCACCAACGACTACTTCCCACCCTTTCCTAAAATAGATACCACTGGAATCTCTACTCATCTGGACAGTCCAAAACCTATGCCCAACTTGAAAGGTCATAAATGAGTCAACCTCCCAATTCTGGATATGAGGAACATACTCACTACCCAATAACTGCAGTTTTAACAACAATCGTAGTTACAACATGGTAGTACAATAACAACGACCTAAAATAAGACCACACACTTTTTAATGCTAGAATAACTTACTTACCAGCCCAGGTTCACTGCATAACATCTCTGGCGAGGTCAGTTTTATCTCAAACGACAAACCATTATTGCGCATGCAGTTAAATCTCAGTAACTCATACTCCATATCTTCCACTAACGTAAAATTGTGAGCAACTACACATTTCATACAAACAAAAAAATTATAAGTCTGACATATAAGTATTACTTACTTAGGTGTACAAATATAATCATAAAGAACAAGGTCATACCAGCAGTAGGTTCAAAAACTCGGTTCCTATAACATATAGACTCTCTAAGCAATGACACTGAGATACCAGGTACATGGTACTCAACTTCGACGGCATAACACGAGAATATTTCCATTCCAAAATCAGCCCCACCCAAGTACTTAAGTAGAATAAAACAGTAGGATGTAGTACGATATCTTTAGAGGATCGTGTTTACACCCACAAACGCATTTTTGTTCTTGACAAAAATCACTTCAAAGAAGTCACCGTTACGGACTCGAAGGAAACACCTCCACGGAATTTCGTTGCCACGTTTTCTTACAAAAGCCACAGGTAAGTACTGCAAACATAAATGTTACACACATTAATAAGGCATGAAACCAGAAACAACAACTTATGATATGCACTACTTACCAGTAAGTTGTCTTCGACGCTCACATGTGTTATGATACTAAGAAATGTGGAATCAGTTAAACCTTCTATTGCCATATCTGTGAAAAATGGTAACTACATTAATCTAATAAACATTAATAACAAAGACAGAAAAGTAAAAAATGAGAAGACTACCTACTCACTGTAACAGATGGAGTTATGATGAATCACAGTGGCTCTAAAATATTTATAACACTTTCATCTACCTAATAATAGTTATTGAAGTGTAAAATCTACACATAATATCATTTACTTTACACCTAACAAACTGGTAGTGTATATTGTACAAGATATACACATAAGACAGTATCTCATTAATGGTTCTCTACAGAAACTCAACTACCACTGCTTTACAGTCACTCTCAAGGTTAATATACCGAAGTTCGGTTGTAGAGGTGTAACTAAGTTAAAAAAAATTGGCTATATAATAGTCAACTGCCCAACTCCTAAGTACTAAATAAAACTTTCATCCACTTCTCCTACAAAATCTAAGAGATGCAGCTCTTGGCAGGGTATCGTTAAAATATGAGCTCCCCCACCAACAAACAAGTGAGGAAGCAGATCAGGTAACAATGCTTGGGTTGGAGATGTTTACATTTTCAACATACATAGCTACTACACTTAATACTAACTCAAGTGTTTTTGTTTCACAGGAAATGAATGGAAAGAGAAGAATGGATGTGTTAGTCTCATAAGTAATACACATGGAGTTCACAAAGTATCAAACATTCATTACAGATAACTTAAAGTAGTAACAAATAAATTTGATAATGCTAATTATATGACCAATCTGACGGAACAGATTTAACGTTAAATATTATTCTCTTTATTTAATTTACTAATTTAAAAAATAGTTTAATACATCTAATTACATTTTCCATCTATTGTTTATATAAAATATTTAAGAATCGAAGGAAATTGTAATTAGATGTAGCAAACTATTCTCTAAATTAGAGAACTAAATACATTTTCTAAAATTTAAGGTTAACATCTGCTCCGTCATATTGGTCATAAATTAAATTATCAATATATTAATTATACATGTCCATCGTTTGTATCCCCATTAATTATATTTCTATTATATTCTAATCAAATTATTACTGTGTTATTGTGTTATATTCAGGAACAAAAGATAACGTGATTATGTTATATTTTAATGCATGTTATCACAACCAGAACTTTAAAACAAGCCTCCACCATAAATAACAAATACTTTGATTTCTTACAACGATTTAATATTTACATATGTCATTTAATATTATCCACACAAAAAAAAATTACGAGGTTGGCTTTCTGCCTCGCGCAGCGGGCAACTATACTAGTTAAATTAAATACTGAAAAAAAGACTTACGATGATCAACGTGTGAGAAGAGCGTGGAATGAAGTCACGAGGCAACGTAACATGAAATCGTAGTTGGGTTTTTGTGTGTTTAACTAATTAAGTCACAATATTAAATTTAATTATGAAATATATATAATCTACACTTTTTAAATAAAGTTACAATATAATACTATAATAAGAAATTAAATTAATATAAATTTAAAAATTTAACATATATATTTTTATATAAAATAAAAAATATTTTAATATATTAAATTAATACTAATAAAATAAAATGATAATAAGTACCTTGCTAATATACGGGGATTAGAAACTAGGGGGTGTTTGGTTTGGGGAATTGAGGTATTAGGTATGGATTTAGAATGAATCAAATTTATACTATTTGAAAATTTTGATTTTCAAACCTATACCTCATACCCCCAAGGTATGGATTTTTCATACCAATGGGGATGAGGGTATGAAATTCATTCCCGTAAAATTAAAAATAACTTACAAATTGATTTTCCTAAAATTTCATTAATTCTAATAAAATAATATTTATTTATTTAGTAAATGAATATAAGATATTAATTTATAAACAAATAAAGTCTCAGATTATCATGGAGCTGGTGAGAAGGCGAACAGGCGAGCAGGATGGCGAAGCGGGGGAAAAACATATTCAAATTTCAACGTCCAACTGGATCTGGGACTGGAATTACAGGTCAAGAATTGATGAATCTCTAGCTAGGAATGGAGGATCAGTAGCTAATTAAAGGGATACTCATTTGAAGAATGAAAGAGCGAGTTTGGAGAATGCTCATGGAAGAAACTTTGGAGTCAGATCGTTCGCTCAGGTCGTAAAGGACAACATTGGGATAAAAGAAGTGGGAATGGAAGAAAACGAGGGTTGGACGCGGGTGGAAAGAAGGAGGAATCTTCAAAAGAAATAAGTTCCGACAGTTTTTCTGAATAATATTCAAGAGGGTTTAAGAGCTGGAGACTTCTGGAAAATGGTGAAGGATATGGCTATCATCAAGGACATAATCCTTCCCAAGAAAAGGAACAAAAATAACTCAAGATTTGGATTCATTCTGGTAAGATGTGAAGAAGATAGAGACAGAATAATAAAAGCTCTTAACGGGGCAGATTTTGGGGGTAAAAAGTTGAGTGCCTCGATTGCAAAATCTAAAAAAGAAATGTCATCTCCTGTAAGAGCTGGAGATTATCAAGGAGCAAGATGGATAGCTAAAAAAGCAATCGGATCAAAAACACCTGAAAATAAAGAGGAGCCACCAGGAAAAGATAACTTAAAAAGGGGAAATGGCCTGAAAGAAAAGAGCACTATGAAGAGGCAACTTCATCAAAGAGCAATCATTGAGAATGTAGGTACATTTCTTCACAAGAATGTAGGTCTGGAAAATTTGTTCACTGATTCTTTCCTAGCTGAACCTTTGATAGAGGTATGCAAGATTAGAAAGGAATTTCACAAAGAAAGATTGATTGGCTGCAATATTTTTATTATCCATGATGGAAGATGTATTGTTAAACTAAAAGAGCAAAAATCTATGAAGGAGGGTTTGATGCTTTTAAGTAAATGGTTTAAAAATATTCAGAAGTCTAATCTGGATCGCTTAAGGGTGGAGAGAGTTTGTATGGTTGAATGCAAGGGGCTTCCACTCATTTATTACAATTCAGAAAATTTGAACATGATCTTTAAGCACATTGGAAAAGTGTTGGATCATAACATGGAGGACATGCTTGGCAATGGGTTCAAGCCAATTGTATGTAAAGTGGCAACATGGAATTATGAGAAAATTAATTTGCTTTATAAAGCAAACCTATCAAAGGAAGAAGATTGTTTGTTAGAATTGACTGAAATAGATAAAGCTCGGGGATTGGAGTGGAAGGAGGCAGAAATATCAAACTCTGCACCCTCTGAAGAGGAAAAAGAAAGCCAGGAAGCTTTATGGCCAAAAAATAAGGCTTTCATAAATGGTAAGGAGACTCATTTTTTAACCTCGAACTCAGAGACTGTGGTGCCAGAATCCCCTTCTTTGAGGTCTAATGGTCCAATTCAGATTCATAGTAAATGTGCGAATGATAACGCTGATATTTCAAGAGAATTTAGTCCTTTTATCCAAGTGCATTCGGTGGACAACAACTACTCTTTAAAAAGCCTGCTACTGAATAGGAAGGAAGAGTGGATGAATCTAAAGGATGCTTGGTATAATAGCCAAATATCCAAAGATGAATGGTTAAAGTTGTCCTCACAAATAGAAGAGGAAATGTGCACCTTGTTGAATAAATTCAAACTGAAGACTAGAGGGAGGCCAAGAAAAAGGGTTGGAGGAAATAGGAATCCATTCAATATGGGCTTTAACAAAATCAAGAAAACAAAAAAGGGAAATAGTAAAAGAATTGCAGTCACTGATGATCAAAAGGGATTGCTTCAAGTGGGAAGTACTCTAGGATTAGAGCTGATAGATAGGGGCTTTCTAAAAGAATCTTAAAAGGGGCATGGGGAAGCACAGAACTAAGGAAGAAATTGTGTAAAATGATTTTTTCAATTCTTTCATGGAATGTCAGAGGCTTGGGGTCTGACTTAAGCAAGAATAATCTCAAGGAGATCATCTCAAAGAATACACCGATATTATGTTGTATCCAAGAGACAAAAAGGAAAGAGTGGAATTTAAAGTCAAATGAGAAGTTATGGAATTGCTCTGCAAATGACTGGGTGCATAAAAGTGCCTCAGGTATGTTAGGGGGGCTACTCACTTCATGGAACTCCACAGAAATAAAAATGGTTCAAGTGATAGAAAGTCAAAATTGGATTGGGTGTTTGTTTGAGTTTTTAAGCTCTAAGAAAAGATTTACTTGTTTTAACATTTATGCACCCCACCAAACTAAAGATAAGATGTCCTTTTTTGAATCCCTAGCAATACAGGTGAAAGAATGGAGCAAATACCCTTCATGTTTGTTAGGGGATTGGAAATGTATCAGGGAGAATACTGAATGCTCTAATTATAAGCATTCAAAAAGGAACATGGAGCTCTTTAACTATTTCATTCAAGACATGGGTTTAATGGAAGCAACATTATCCCCAGGGTCATTCACTTAGTTTGGTCCTAAGAATAAAAAAAGTAAACTAGATAGAGTTCTCTTCAATATCCTTTGGTCAGAAGAAACATCTTGGTTCTGTATGGGGCTAAATAAAAAGCATGATCACAAAGCCCTTTTATTTAAGCCATGCAAGGTGAATTGGGGACCAAAGCCCTTCAAATTTTACAATGAAAGGGACAACCTTCTCAAAAGAAAGGCATGTCTGCTATGGACTCTTCAAGGTGATAGGAATTCCAAATTTTATCACAGAGCTGTCCAGAAGAAGTGGAACAAATTCAACATCCTCTCATTAAAGATGGATGGAGTTAGTCTTTCTGAACCAAACAAAATTAGGGAGGCTCTCTTCAACCATTTTAAGGCCTTTTTTAGTGGCAAAAAGGAGCTTATTTGGTTCAATATAGGTTCCTTAGAGCTGCTGGTTTATTAGAAGAGGAAGCTAATAACTTAGAGCATCAGGTCTCTTTAGAGGAAGTAGAAAATTCAATTTTGGATTGCAACCCAGACAAAGCTCCAGGACATGAAGGAATCAATTTTAAAGTCTTTAGATTCTGCTGGATTCATTTCAAGGAGATTTTTTTTGAATTTGTCAAAGGTTTTTTTTAGACTAGTAAATTGCCAAAGGGCTATAACTCTTCATTCTTGGTCCTCATTCCAAAAAAACAGGATGTTATATCTGTGGGAGATTTCAGGCCCATAAGCCTCCTCAATTCATCATATAAAGTTGTTAGCCAACAGATTAAAGTTTGTATTAGGCAAGTTAATTTCAGAGGAACATTCAGCCTTCATCAAAGAAAGATTAATTTCAGACAATATATTGGTTGCTGAGGAAGCAATAGGTTGGCTGAGAAGGAAGAAGAAAAAGGGCTGCTCTTGAAATTGGATTTCCAGAAAGCTTTTGATTCTGTGGACTGGGACTTTCTTTTCTCAACTATGAAAAGGATGAACTTCAAAGAAAAGTGGATAGGTTGGATAAAGGAATGCATTGCTACAGCCAGAATCTCCATTTTAGTTAATGGATCTCCAACAAAGGAATTCTCACCTCAAAGAGGTCTTAGACAAGGTGATCCCATCTCACCATTGCTTTTTAATTTAGTAGCTCAGATTTTCAATGTCTTCATAAAAAAGGCAGTGAGAAATGGTATCTTTAAAGGATTATATATAGGAAAAAATGATCTGGAACTCACACTACTTCAATTTGCTAATGACTCTCTAATATTCTTGGAAGCAAGTGAGGACTCAGTCATTGGTTTAAAGAATACTTTAGAGTGTTTTCAACACACATCAGGATTGAAAATCAACTTTGACAAAAGTTCATTATATACTTTTGGAATTGATGAAAACTTGCAAAAGAAATGGCAGGAAATTCTCAACTGTTCAATTGGAAATTGGCCAATGAATTATCTAGGATTTAGAATTGGCTCTTCCAATTGTAAGAATTTTTTTTGGAAACCTCTGATTGAAAAGTTCAAGCTAAAGCTAAACAACTGGAACAAAGAGAATCTCTCCATGGTTGGGAGATCAGTCTTAATCCAATCAACATTAAACAGCCTTCCAATATATTGGATGAATATGGCAAAAAATACAGTTTCTATTCTGAAGGTGCTAGAAAAGATTAGAAGGGATTTCCTATGGAAGCAGGAAGATAACAAGAGAAAACTTCATCTTCTAGCATGGGAAAAGGTATGCAGATTAAAGTCTCATGGAGGGCTTGGATTAGGCTCATTGAGGAAAAAGAACATTGTTCTCCTTTCAAAATGGACATATAGATGGATCCATAATAGAAACTCATTATGGAGGAGGGTCCTAGTTGCTGTTCATGGGAATTCAATCAAGGATAGAATAGAAGACTGGAAACTCTCCTATTCTTCTTCTAATATTTTGAGAGCCATATGTTCTCCACATAAATCTCAAACATGTGATGAACTCCTAAAATTTGAAATTTTCCAATGGTTGATAGGAAATGGAACAAGTATTTCCTTCTGGGAAGACCACTGGTCAAATTTGGGCATTCTGTGTTTTAGATATAAAAGGTTGTATGCTGCCTCTACTTTGAAAAGCTATAACCTCTCGAGTGCTGCATCCTTTATTGGAAATAAGGAACCTGATGATGTCTCTCTTTGGAAGAGAACACCCTCTTCTTTGGATTTACAGGAATGGAAAGGGATTATTGAAGTCATCAAAAAGACAAAGTGGAGTGACCAAGAAGATTCATTGATTTGGCTACTTTCAAATAAAATCCTTAAAACTGGTGAGCTTTATAAGAAGATAGAAGATCAAGCAGGAGACAGAAAATGGCAGGATATTTGGGGATTTAATTGCATTCCTAAAGTAAAGATATTTTTTATGGAAATTGGCCCATAACATCCTCCCCACTAAGGCTCTACTGAAAAAAAGGAATGTGTACATTCAAGATGGCTATGTTTGCAGTTGGTGCAAAAAAGTGAGGAAAATACAAAGCACGTATTTTTTGAATGTACTTTGGCTACTTGGTTTAAAGATTTGGCATATAACTGCTGGGGTTCAAAGATCACTCGGTGGGATGATAATTGCCCACCTCCCTGGTGCTGGTTAAATACAACAAAAAATAAATGTCTAAGAATGAATGTACTTTCAAGAACAAACTCTTGTCAAAAAATGAGTTTGTCTGCCTAGTACAAGAAAGGATATGTAGCTGGTCTGAGGCCACATGTATTTTACCTTTAGATGAGAGAAAAGAATGGATTGTTAATCCTAAGCAGCTGTATCTAAGGCTGGGCAAAATTGAAAAATCGAGAGCTGAAAACCTTATCTCGAAAACGGAGGGTTGGTTTGCTTTTGTTGATGCGGCATGGACTCAATCTTCATCAGGGCAGAACAAAGCAGCCATTGGATGTTTCTTAAAAGATGAAAACAAGGATATCACCTTTATATTCTCAGGACCAACCGAAGCTGGCAGTGCCACTATGGCTGAGGAACGTGCATTAATTTTCCTTCTTGAAGAGATTGATAAGAAAGGTTTGGGCCGTATTTCTTTGAACTTCTTTTCGGACTCAAAAATGGTCGTTGCACTTGCTAAAAGATCTTGTAATCCATATTCTATTGCAAGGGATTCACTCTCAAGATTGGTAAAGTCTGTAAGTAAAGCCCACAAGTGTAACTTCTGGTTCATTTCAAAGCTGGTAAACTCATAAGCCCATTTCCTGGCCCAACAAGGATTGCAAAGACGGAATTTAATTCATGGCTGGTGTTAATACTAGAATTTATACAAGGATTGCAAAGACGGAATTTAATTCATGGCTGGTTCATTTCAAAACAAGGAGTTGGGCAGTGTTTCAATTCATGCTTGTTTAGCTTTTGTTTGTTTCAGTTGTTTGCTTCTAGGGCTTTGTTAAGTTTGGGTTATCTAGTTGGTAGGTCATGATGCTTTCTTTTGTGTATTATTTTGTGGGTTGATTTATTTTGAGGGAGCCTATAACTGGTATGAGGCTGATCTTGGAGGAGTTCAAGCCTTTTTTGTCTTTGTTATCCTCCCCCGTTATTAAATGCATATTGCCTATTAAAAAAAAAGATATTAATTTATGAAATTCTTTTATAACTTTATTAATATTAATAAAATAACATATGATATTTAAAAATTTTAAATAAATAATGTATCATGTATTAATTTTAGTAAATTAATATTTAATTATTTTATAAAATATACTTAAAATATATATTTTTTAATATATATTTATTAATTATTTAATAAAAACGATATATTTTTTAATATTTATTAAAAGAGAAAATAATATGTAATTTTTCGTAATTAAAAAAATTACTATTTATTTGTTTAAAAAATTAATATTTAAATTACTTTTTAGTAAAATAATATTTATAATATTTAGTAAAATTATATTTAGTTTTCATTCCACAATTGAACCGAAATTTTCATACTCATACCACATTGGTATGATTCCTGATTCGAAATCGATATCACATTACCAATCAAACTGGGCCCCAGTACTTTTAATTGTAATATATAAATATAATCATAATTCTTATTGTATTATATTAAATAAATTTTGATATTAATATATATATATAATATTATTTATTATTTAAAATTTATTAAAGTTAATGAATTAATGACGCCAAAAAAAGTAATTTTTATTTATCTTCATATATTGGTGTATTATTAAACGCGAAAGCTTCTTCATCCATCGGCGTGAAATCGCAACTTATTTGATTCATCGTTCCTCCGTTCATCGGAATTCGCTCTCTGAAAATAGTACTCGAGGTTTGTCCCGTCCTTTTCTATCTCTATACTTATATTCACAAACTAGGGTTTTAAATTGATTTTTTTCCGGTGTTTTATGTTCTTAATTTAAGGCAACAATGATCTGTGTTGATAATTCTGATTGGATGCGGAACGGAGATTATT
>JAUEJK010104138.1:0-11556 GCA_032274865.1 Eryngium alpinum | reverse complement strand
ATTTCTTGAGGAGCTCATTCACATACTTGGACTGATTTATGAAGATTCCATCTTTCAGCTGCTTGATTTGAAGTCCCAATAAGTAGCTTAGCTCACCTATCATACTCATTTCATATCTACTTTTCATCAACTTGGAGAACTTCTTACAAAGACCATCATTTGTAGAGCCAAAGATGATGTCATCCACAGAGATCTGCACAAGAATCATCCACTTCATTTAATCTATTCAAGCTAGGAGAATCCACTGGAACTTCTTCTCTGTCAAGAGCATTTGAGGAGCTTTGACTTTAATTATCATTCATTGCAATATCACTGAAGCTGGAACCATATCTAAGCAAGGAACATTTAAGGGTCTGTCACTGAAACCACCAGTCTCAGTGACACTGTCATCTTCATCAGCAATTGGAACTTCAATAAATTCTTCATCAACAATTTATTCATCATCACTTTCATCTTCATTCTCAAATCTTAGTTCATTCATAAACCCTTCATCTTCAACACCATTTACCTTACCATCATCAAAACAGACATTTACTGATTCAATAACCACTTGCCTTTCCACCAAATACACTATGTATGATTTGCTTGTTAAAGAATAACCAATGAAGATAGCTTTTTCAGCCTTTGCATCGAACTTTCCAATCTTTTTACCAAAATCCTTCAATACAAAACACTTGCAATAAAACACATGAAAGAACTTGATGTTTGGTTTCCTTCCAATCATCAGCTCATAAACAGTTTTCAGCTTATATTTTACAATCAGAGTTCTGTTTTGAACAAAGCAAGCAGTTGAAATTGCCTCGGCCCAAAAGTAAGTTGGGAGTTTGGCATCCACTAGTATTGTTCTTGCTGCTTCAATAAGAGTCCTATTCTTTCTCTCCACCACCCCATTTTGCTGAGGTGTCCTTGCTGTAGAAAATTGATGCATGGTGCCTCTCTCACTGTAGAACTCTAAAAGTATTGAATTCTTAAATTCAGTTAGATTATCACTCCTTATGCACTTGACAAGCTTGTCAGCCTCAACTTCTTGTTGAGTAAGCAACTCCATGTTTTGCACTGGTACTTCATCATTTGAGTGTTGAAATCTCACCCCAAGAATACCTAAATAATAATCAATAACAACCAATGCAAATCTCTTCCTTGAGACTGACATGACATTCACTGGACCAAACAAATCCATGTGAATTAGCTCCAAGTGTGCTTTCACTTATGAAAATATCTTGCTCCTGAAACTTATTCTCTTTTGGTTTCCTTTTTGGCAAGCATCACATAAACCTTCATTGACAACCTCATTTTTAGGCAAGCCAACAACGAAATCCAATTTAGCTAACTCATTCAAATTGTTGTAGTTCAAATGAGTCAATCTCTTATGCCACAAAGAACTTTCACTAGGAGATGCTTTACTTAGAAAATAAGAGACCTCTGTATTTGAAGAATTGTCGAATACAGCTTGATACACATCCCCCACTCTTACACCTCTCAATGCTGGAAATTCCACCTCATTGTGAGTGAACAAACAAACACTTCCATTAAACCTAGCCTCATATCCCTTATCACAAAACTGACTAATACTGAGAAGATTATATCTCAGGGCATCAACATAAGCAACATCTTCAATAACCATATTTCCATAGACAATTGAGCCATATCCCATAGTCTTTCCTTTGCCAAAGTCACCAAAGATAATCCAAGGGCCAACTCTTTCTTCATATTTAGTGAGCATAGCCTTATTCCCTGTCATGTGCCTTGAACATCCACTATCAAGAACTCAGATGTCACTAGACACATTGCCATGCATACAATAAAGAAATTAAGTTGGCTTTGGTAAACCAAGAAGTATTGGGTCATGTAGCTTTTAGTGCAGTTCTTGATATTGCATGCTTTGTGGAAGAATTGTTGATTTCAGGGCCAACACTTAATAAGGTAAGTTTGTTTATTATGGAGGTTGTGGAAATGTTCCTATTCAGTACATGTTTGCTTTTGTGCTTGTCAATGAAAGAAGTGGTTGAGACTTTATCATCAAACATATTAACTAACACATCACCTGAAGTGGAAGAACTCTTAGTCTCAGTGAGAGCTTCTTCCATTTCAGCTTCAGTGACAGTCTCAACAGCCAACTCGCTTTCACTGAAACTTCCTTGCACTGAACAGTTAAAAGATAAGTTATTTTCATTTCCACATTTCCAACAGGAATTCCTAGCATTGTTTTCATTGTTCTTTTATTTTCCATTCCTTTTTCCTTTAAGATTCAACTTGGTTAGCTATGCTCTCACTTCCACTGCATTGATAGTTGTCTAGGCTCTTTGATGAAGTGATATCACTGTCAACATCATCAATGCAGTTTTCAGTGTCAGAGAAAATAGTTTCACAATCATAGCCGTAGGGATCTAGCTTTATCCAAGGGTTTTCATTGGAATCAAACTGTTTGTTCTTTTCTTTAACAAATTCAATCTTTCTCAGTTTGGTTCTTTCATAAAAACCAGCTAGTATTTGCCTGTTACTATTTTTGATAAAACCAACGCATTTTGTCTGTTTTAAAACTTGGGAATCAAAGTGAGCTTGCATCTTTTTGGCATTATCACTCCACTTTCTTTTGATGAAAACTTCCTTCTCAAGTTTTTCAACAATCACTTTCTCTTTTAGTTCAGCACAAGCTAACCTTCCTTTAAACCTAGCTAATTCAGCTTTAGTTTCCTCTAGACACTCAAGTTCTATTTCCAATGATTTAACTTTTTCATTAAGCATGTCATTTTCATTTTTTAGTCTGTCACATTCTAATTGCACTGAATAAAGTGATTTATAAACTTGATTCAGTTCCTTAGTGAGTTGGTCACATGAAGCACCATTCATAGGGATTGGAGTTTTAAGGATTGAAAGTACCTAAGATGAAGAAATGGCCCTTAATCAAACATTTTTGTATATGCCATCATCTTCTTCATCTTCATCCCAATCATTTCCCTCTGCTATGTAGGCTTTTCTTGGATTCCTTTGAGTCCTCCTTAAAAGTTCATTGTACTTCTTCTTCAGCTCCTCATTGACATCCTTGTTGCCTTGGCTGCTACTACCAGTGATAGAGAGTTACCTCATTGACTTCAGATTTTTGTACCGAGTGGCAAAATAAACTGGTTCCATGCAGTTATAGCAAGTCACAGCTAACTTGGAGCTGGTACCTGGTTTCACTGAGCCCCTAGATTTCCATGAGGTTTTTCCTTTTCCTCTTCCTCTGTTTCTGTAGTGATCCAACCTTCTAGCAATGAATGTCATTGCCTCTTACTTCACCTTGCTAATATCTTCATCATCAAACTGATCAGCTTCATCTTCTGGATCTAAAATCTCATCATCACTATCTTCAGCTTCAAACTGATCTGAAATCTTCAGCTTCAAACTGATCCAGTGACTCCTCATCACTATCTTCAATCTCAGTGACTGCTGTAATCTTCTGTATGGAAACATTCTCCTTGGCTGACATGGCTACTGACTTCATCTTGGAACTGAGTTGACTATCATCTTTCATTTGTAACATCTTCATCTCATATGTATGGAGATTCCCACACAACTGCTCCAAAATCATAGTTATCAAATCCTTGGCTTCATCAATAGCAACAATCTTTGTATCCCAAGCTTTAGCTAAAGCTCTCATGAACTTGCTCACTTGGTCAAGATTTGTATAATGTTTACCAAAAGTGTGCAAGTCATTTAAATGCTTTTTGAACCTCTCATAAAGTTCAATGAGAGTTTCATCATATCTGCTTGAGAAACTTTCATACTCTTGAGTAAGAACTTGAGATCTATTCTGCCTGACATCTTTAGTCCCTTCACAAATCACTCATATTGTAGCCTATATTTCTTTGGCTGTAGGACAGTTCATGACAATATTCAACATCTCATTATCAATGGCTGCAATAAGAATAATTCCAACTTTTTCATCCTTGTAGAAAGAATCCTTCTCATCATTGGTCATTTGCCTTACTTCCTTTGGAACAATAGCCTCTGGAATAGCTTGACCATTTTCAGTTCTGGAAGGAACAATAGCAACTAGAATAATGGG
This sequence comes from Eryngium alpinum, assembly GCA_032274865.1. NCBI lineage: Eukaryota > Viridiplantae > Streptophyta > Magnoliopsida > Apiales > Apiaceae > Eryngium > Eryngium alpinum. The sequence continues at coordinate 7,508 of JAUEJK010104138.1, read as the reverse complement.
ACCATCATCAAGGATCTCAAGATATTCTGGAGGGTAAATGCACTAATTGGTAACTGAACTGAGCTGAAACATGCAGTTTGGTAACCGAACTGAGAAAATTGCAGTAAACTTAATGAGTTTTTACTTGCAAATAGGTTGAAATCGATAATTGATTTTGAAAAACTAACGGAATGCTTATGTGGCTATCTTGTAACCCGAAGATCTGATTGTTAAAAAATGACCTGAATCCATGCGGTTCATAACAGTCGCCTAATATACCCAACTCTGCCTCCCTCCCTAAATAAATTATGTCATTTTTACACACATACACACACACACACACACATATATATATATATATATATATATATATATATATATAACTAGTTGTGGAGAAATATAGTGGAGTATATATATGGTTCATATATATAGATATAGAGTTTATGTATCTATATTTGTTATGATCATCTTTTTGTTAGATAATTGTATATAATTCTTATTTAATTACGATTTGCTCTCTGAAATCCAAAAGCAAATAAGAAGTGCATCAGAAAATTCAAAACAAAGTAGTGACTAGATGAACAATAAGAAAGATAAGGAAAATATACTTTCTATATTCAATCTTCTGTATTTTGCATTATTCATACAAATTATAAAATCTAAATTAAAATAAATTTTCAGAATTTTAATTCATTAACAATGTTCCAGTTTCAGTCTTCAATCTTGGATCTCAATACATCATCATCACCTTTAACTCCTCAAAACTAATCATTCCATCTCCATCCATATCAACACCGCTAGTCATCTTCCTACATTCCGCCATTGTACTTTCTTCCCCCAAACTGCCCAACACATTCTGCAATTCCTCCGTCGTTATCGACCCGTTCTTATCTATGTCAAACACCATAAAAGCCTCCTTCAAATTCTCCATTACCTCATCTGAATCCACACCTTTCGCATTCAATTCAATTCGAAGTGAAATGGAGAATAGTTTAAGGTTAGTTTTTTTAAAGTTCGGGTCAAAATATGATCGGGTCGGGTTATTAGTCATAACCCAAGTATGAGTTCATCAGCTTACTTGGCAACCAAGTGGCACCCAAGTGGCATACTTTCCACAGACGTGGCACGTGCCATGTAATCACTTAACGGTTTCCGTCCAACGACCGTTAAAAGTCAACGAGACTTAACGGCAGTGAAAGTTATTAATTAGTTTGGTGGTCTGATATGTTACAAAAATTCATTAAATGACTTATCATCAAGTTTTCTCAGTTCGGTTACCAATCTGCATGTTTCATCTCAGTTCAATTACCAATAAGTGCATTTACCCTATTATGGATCCTGAGACTGAAGAAACCTCATCATTCTAGTTTTCCAATAAAAAGTCATTCCCTTTTAGAATGAGAAGCTTGTCCTTTTTGTAACTAATTTTAAATAAAAAAGAGGATCACTCGCAAGTGTATATGCAAGGAGGCTCTGATACCACATCTTAAAAGTAAATGAGCTAACAAAGATCTTGCGCGGGGGGGTGAATGCAAGAGCTGGCTTTTTTTAATCTTTTTCACTAAATGTATGAACTGGACAAATGAACAATAAAATCAGTGAAATGAAAGACTGAAAAGAATACAAGCAGGTTATCAACAATATAAAGTTATATTGATGAATGATGGGATTTTTCCTTCCCAAAGGCTACACTTCTCCAACAATGGAGCTTTGTGGTTTTTCACTCAGTACAAAGAATTTTCTCTCTAAAAACTTCTGAATGAAAAACCTGCAAAGAAAGAAATGCTTGGTACAAGTTACATAGTGAAAACTTTCCTAGTAAGAGTGTAAGACTGATACATAAAAATTGTGTTTTCACTGCACATTTTCTAAACTGGTAACTGTTGTCTTTTGTTTGCTACTGTCCCAAACATAAAGCTTTGTTCCTTTTATTTCACCTGCTAGTTTGTTGATCTCTAATCTTCAACTCAGAAATGTGTCTTCCCAATGCAAACTTGTTCCTCAAGAATTTGTTTTACATTAGTTGTCATTTCTTTGTCTTGTACTTCAGTAACTGAATTTTTGAATTATCAGTCACAGTGACACTTTGCGGAATATCAGTAAAAGTGCTTCAGCTTCTCCATATCAGCTTCAGGCTGAGTCTTCAGTTCATAGCTAAAATAATTTCAATGTCACTGAAACTTGAAACTCACTAATCCTTAATTTCTAAGACTGAAATACATTGATTTGTCCAAATCTCTTGACCATCATCTATACAATGATTATTAGGATATGATGGTTAAGGCTGACTGAAGAATCATTCACTGAAATGGTAATTCTTATTTTCTGTACCTTCAGTGAGAAACCTTTAGTCTTATTGACTCTGTATAAGTATAAACCTATTCATTGACTATATAGACTGATCATCATCACTTGGTATATCTAACAAACAATGAATTCTTTTTATTTTAAGTAAATTTATGAGTTCAACATTATATTGCACATATTTTTCTGAATAGTTTTTTAAATTAAATATCACGGGAATGATGAATTTGATATCTTGACATTATACTTTAATCCCGTGGTTTCTAGCCTAGTGGATACCCATCTACTCTTGTGGTAATATGAGTTGCAGGGTTCGAGTTGCGATAGAGACTCTGTGTGGGTGAATATTTAAAATTTTAAAATTGACCTGATACCAAAAAAAACATTATACTTTATATAATTTATTTATTTTATTTAAAAAATATAAACAAATTATTATATATTATTATTAAAGGACAATAAATATAAATTTTAAATTTATTTTTTAATATTAATTAATAATGATGCATGATAATTTGCTAGTTAATATAAATACAACGTTTAAAGTCATATCGTTAAATTTACAGTTTATTCAGTTTTATGTCTTTTCAAAATTAAAAACGTCAGTTTCGTTTATCATGAGAGAAAAATTATTGATTCCGGTCATCTACTATTTGATATATTTGCTATAGTTATTTTTCTTTTATTAAGTAAACTTTATATATAAACGAGAAAAATAGAGAAAGACAAAACAACACTGTTACACGGCCATGTCCCTGAGGCGGACCATCTCTCACAAGCAGAAAATACTTTGAAATCCGGCTAGACTAGTGAATTATTAACGTTAGATTAAATAATAAAATTAGATCATTAAAACATAAAATTAAATCAGAATGTGCTTGGATATTGGAAAGTATGAATGTATGATGTAAATATTTATGAATTAAAATAAATTATTTTCTTATATTTGGAGAACATATAAAATTTAAATTAAAGTAAAAAAAGAAATATATAAATATAAAATTTTACATTTACCTTTCTTTCAATTTTATTTTACTTTTACATTTCATTTTACTCTCTACTTTTCAAAACCCAAACACACCCTAAACGTCTTTAATTATTTTTTTTAGGAAACAATATTCCATGATAACTTAAGCTGATTATAAATCCGAAGAGCTTATAGCAACTCCAGTAGTTTCTTCATATTCACACCTAAGTTAAATTTTAAAAAAAATTATAAGAATTTACAGCTCCAACAGCCTCTTAATCATTCCTCAAATGACTAGGAGCCTTTCTCCCCACTTCATTATTGAAGAGTCTCTCTCATCTCCTAACTTCCTCTTTATCTCATTTAATAATTCATGTATATTGAATTCCTTCATTTTTGTACTTAACTTTCTTTTTTAATTATTTAATTGTTACTTTTGTTACTGTTGTAATTATATTTGTAATAGAATAATATATAAAGAACTAGAATAGAGAGAATTCTTGGAGATAATGGGGTTGTTTGTCTAAAGCTTATAAGTGGTTTATAAGTTGAAAAAAAGTACATATTTGGTGCTTTTTTCAAATATTTTTTTATAAGTGGTTTTCTCATTTTAAGTTGAGCTGTTTAGATGAGTTTAAAGTTGACTTATAAAAAAAAATTGAAAAAAAAGCACCAAACATATATTTTTTTTTCAACTTATAAGTTACAGCCACTTATAAGCTTTAAACAAACAACCTCAATATGCTCTTAAGTAACTAGAAGCTCATTTTATATACTATTTTTGAGAAATATATAAAATCACGGCTGAAGTTGCTCTTATACGTAATATATTTCTTCTTTCGCTTAGTATAAAACGAGCAACCACCCGAAATGACCAAAAATCGACGACACATATACGCACTTTTTAAATATGCAATTGAATAGTTTTCTAAATGTATATAATATATATAATTGTATTCTAATAATATTGTCAACCATTTTGTAGTCAACAGTCAACACCAAATAATAATAAAAGAAGACGCATGAGGATCCACAAATGTTGACATTTGATGTGCACCACATGCGTTTGCTTCGTAAAATAAAGGTGGGGAGGTTGGAATGAACATCATGCAATCCAACATCAAATACTCATTGTGTTTTTCAATAACTGTGAGTTTAATTTTTTAGCATATAGTTTAAGGTATTTTGATATCCTATTAAAAATTATTATTATTTAAAAAAATAATAATTAATAAAAATATAATAAAATAATTTTATTCAGAAAAAGAAAATTTTAAAAATAATAATTTTTAATAGATGATCAAAACACCTTAAACTGTATACTAAAAAATCAAACGACAGTTTTTTGAAAACAAGGAGTATCACTCTCTCGCACAAAGAGTCACACACACAAAATATATATTAAGAGAAGTAATAATAATATAAGAAAATATGCATCCGGTAAAAGTTTGGTATTGATAAGCGATGGGTGTGCAAAAGCATAATTGCATAGAATTTTAAATTTAAAAGAATTTAAAATTTAAGAGTCTTAAAATTAAGAGTTTAATATTAGTAATTAAAAATATAAAATATAAAAATATGATTATATTTTATAAAAAGTATAAATAATTATGAATATATTATATAGAAACAAGTCTAGTAATTAATATAAATTTTAATAATTTTATATTATAAAATATTTTATCATTATTTGATATGTTTAAATTATGTATGAGAACTAAAATTATTATTGCACCCGTGTTTGTGAGGTGAGATGAGTGATGAGATAAAGATGGAAAAAACGGAGGAGAGAAATTAAAGGGGTAAATTGGCTATTTCATCACTGAATTGGGGTCAATTCTCAGTTTAGTCATCAGTCCAAAAAAGCTTACAAACGCATCATTGAATTAATTAACTTCGCAATCGTATAATTCAACTTTTTAAACTTTGCCCAACCATTGAATTTTTTAAAAATTTAACATCGTCTAGTGTTCAGCCGTTTAGCTTTCGCAACATAAGCTACCATATTAGCTTCCACGTAAGACCGACCCAATTACAACCATTTTAAATAAGACCCTTAATATAATCCGATCCACGACCTATTCACCTTCTCTCTAATCCAATATGCACTGCATTCTCTCTCCTCCAATCTGTTAGGATCGTTTAATAGTTCCACCGCGATAATTTACTAATCATTCGTGCTTAGTAGCTCCAGCGCGATATTTCACTCATCTTGCAAACTCACAGAGTCAAATGAGTCGAGTTGACTCACCGTTACCCAATCACCATCATGAATCTGTACCACAGCAAATATTTAATAATTACTGTTGATAATCAATTGAGTAATTACTGTTGATAATCAATTGATGTTAGATGTGACTTTGTTTATTTTGTCGGCGATTGATTAATGACCATCCCTATATGCTGATGTGTGTGTGAGAGGCTTCATGTATGTGTGAGAGGTTTCATGTGTATTTTCTGAACGAAAAGGTAAATTTTCTCTTTGTTTTAAAGTGATAATGGAACCAGCAAGCCATGGAGTTTGGGACCAGTGATGATTTGGATGAAGATAAAGAATTAATGCTGCCAGAGAGAATTTGAGAGTGGAATGGAGAAGATGAACTGGGTTGGAGAATTCGGGTTGGGGTTGGGTCATACATACAGGTGGGTGGTTTGTCTATCGGATCGTATAAAACCAGGAGCTCCAGGTCAACATAATAATCCTAGTCAGCCAACACGTCACTGCTCCGTTAATTTTTTAATTTTTTATATAAAAATCTATTGTAAGTTTATATTAGTTCAATGATACGTTTGAAAGTTTTTTTGGGCTAATGACCAAAATGAGAATTGACTCGGTTCAAATATAATATAGCCCATTTACCCGAAATTAAAGGTGGCAACTATGCAGGAGATGGAATTGGAATAGTGGGTTTGGTTGAATGCTTTTGGAAAATCAAAGTATTGCGTGGAGTTCTCTCTTTCTCTCAATGTGGGCATGCATGCAGCTGCGGACCAAGCTATTCCTTTTTATTTAGTTTTAAAAGGAGGAGACCTTTCTTTATAGTGCCCAGTAGGTATCAATATATATATACACATTTATATATGTAGTTTATATTTATATTATATAATAATATAAATATATTTTATATTAATATTAGATCAACTATAGTTAAAGAATTTTTTTAACCACCGCCAATTGAGAGGCTTCATTTTTGTACTTAAAAGATGAGCGATAGAAGTGCAATAGGTTTGTGTACTCATCTGGCTCAACACCCCTATATAAGTTTTTATAAAAATATAAACATATAAATAAAATTATAATCGAAAGTATTTAACTCTTATTTTGTAGTGCGCATTCCAAAAATTGAAAAGGAGTAGCGTTTCATTTGGAAGCTTTTCCAAATAAGTCCACTGTTTTCTGTCAAAATCATAGGAGTAATTGTTTTGAAGCAAAAGAGTTGTCTTTTCGAGAAAATTTAAATGGACAGACATTAACACCCCCACTAAAACCATAAGCTAAAAGGTGATATAATGTGACAAATAACGACAGCCACAACACACAAACACCACAACTTGCATGCAGTGTGTATAATACTCCTAGTACGAGACCTAGTCTAACGGTGTTAATGTTGTTGTTAAAAGTTATGCAATTATTATTGCTATAATATAGTATAAAAATTATAAAATATTATTTTAATAGTTTGTTAAACTTTAATGGAAAATTAAATGAAGTGGCATTGTGCTAGATCTTGTGTTAAATATAGTACAAACTTTAGCATTGTGCTATATTATAAAACAATGTAGGTGAATGATTCTTGTATTATAATATTATTTATATTGTACTATAACACTAAATTTACTTTTTTATAGTGTATTTTATATTTTACCATTGGAGTGCTATAGTTATTTTAGCACCAAAAATTATTTTTTAGTGCTAAATTATAAATATAACATGATGTTATTTTAACACAACCATTGAACTTGCTATGACGCTTGAAGCGTCCTCGCTAGGGGTGAACAAAACTGAACCGAACCGGACCGAATCATTTCAGTTCGGTTCGGGTTTTTTAAAAGTTCGGCTCGGTTCGATTTTTTACTATTCGGTTCGGTTTGACCCGAGTAGGCCGAATTTTTAATATTAAAATAATATATATTTATATTATATAATATATAAAAAATATTTAAAAATATATTATATTAGCTATATTATTATATAAATTATAATTTTTTAATTATATAATAAATAATTTATTTATAAAATATTATTTTTTATTATATA
>JAUEJK010104028.1:0-11557 GCA_032274865.1 Eryngium alpinum | reverse complement strand
GAACTCGAGTTCTAATTTTATTTTAAACTTTTAAACTTAATTTTTATTTATAATTCATAATTAATATCTAAAATTTTTACTCTCACAATCTTTATAATTTTATAAATTATATTTAATTTTAAGAGATTATAATTACGATAATTATTGAATACAAAGTATTCAATACGAACATAAATTCTAATATATCTATCTTATTATATTATATATATTATAAATATTTTACATATAATAAAAAGAAAATAAATAACTTAAAATTATGAAACAAAGTAGATCTGTGGTATTTAATATGTACATAAATTCTAATTTTATTATGTATCTAATATAAATATATTACATAGATGATCATTATGGATATATTATATATAAATTATCTATACCTAATATTTAAAAATATAAGAAAATATAAAGACTTAATAAGTAATATTAATTTATAAAAAATATATATTTAATAGTATGTAAAATTAAATATTAAGAGATATAATACTAATTGAATAACAATGTATCTGTATATGTATTATTTAATATATATTCATAATATATAAAGGGATAAATAATTAGTAAATAAACATAAATATTTAATAAATAATATTAAATTATAAAAAATAATATATATAATATTAAATATAAATTAAACTATCATGATGTATAAAATTTGAGAATCAAAGCTTCATAACTTGAAAGAAGAATTTGAGAAATCGAAGAAGAACAGAAAGAAAGTGCTCCAATAGGAATACGTTGGTATTTTACTTATCTTACATTGTTTTACTTCTTTCGAGTGTATATAAATATAAATAGTTAAATTAATATATTTAATAATTAAAAAAATTATACTACCAAACGAATAATTAGTCATTCATAATTTTTAGAAATATTTAAAATATTAAATTTAAAACTATATTTAAATAAATTATTATTTTAATAATAATAAAATTAAAATAAAATAATAATAAAGACTTGTGCATTGCACGGGATTGAAAACTAGTAATTAATAATAAGAGTAACAAAATAATAATTTATAATAAATAAAAACTTTAGTTATTATTGTCTTAAAGCACTTTGATTTCTAACTGTACATATAGTTAGGATTTAAATAGTAACATATTATTAAATAGACTTGAATTTGATATTCTAAAATTAGTACAATTTTGTTTGTTAGACAGATTTTTTTTTAATAAATTTGGAGTTTCTGTTAAATTAAAACTATCCAAATTCAAGTAAATTTAAAACATTAATTTACTAATTTATGTAAAATTCAAATTTAACAATTTTAAATTTATTTCATCTAACATAATTCAAACTATTGATTCATTAAGTTAAATAACTCTGAGTTATGCGAATTAAGGCAACACGGCGGGTGTTTGTGTACTGATTATAAGTGGCTGCAGCTTATAAGTTAAAAAAAAAGTACGCTTTTTTTTCAAGCTTTTTTTTAAAGTGATTTTCTCACTTTAAGTTAAAATGTTTGGATGGACTTAAAGCTGACTTATAAAAAAAAAGTTGAAAAAAACACAAACATTTTTTTTTCAACTTATAAGTTGCAGTCATTTATAAGTGTTACCCAAAGAGGCTGACTATTTAAAGTGCATGAATGAGGGCACACAGTTGAGGTAGTTGTTGGCCGTCGGCACGTGTCTATACAAAAGTAAAGACTTGGGATCAACTTGACATTTCTCAATGGATTAATGAATTCTAAATTTTTCTAGAGTTTATCGAATGATTAGCTAATGGAATGTACTGTTTATACACTTTTAGTTCGTTTTTATGTCACTTTATTATCTCTTTTTTCTGTATAAAGATACTCCTTTGATGATTAAATGTTTGAGGGTCAATATAGGAGGATGACTGAGGGCGTTGGTCCTCAAGTAATGGTGCATCATTGGCTAAGAAAATAACCATTTCGTTTAGTATCTTTTTAAATTCAATTTAAGAACAAAAATAATATTTCCTCCATTGGATAGTGAGAAGAGAATTAAATAAAATATATATAAAAAAGTATTGAAAAAAAAGAATATTTTAAGGGAGATATTAAAATTATAAAGGATAAATAAATTTTACGTGAAAGTATTTTGAAGAAATGATGGGAAGAAGAGATACACTTTAATTTTAAAATATAAAAGAATAAATTTTAGTATAAATAGAAAAGAAAGTGATAGATAAAGGAATGTATTCATAGAAGTGAAAAAAACATAGTTTAACTTATATTTCATTCTTTTCTTATAGAACAAACATATTAAGAATCAGGCCCGGTGGATGGGGGTTGCAAAGTGGTCAGTTGCACATGGCCTCATCTCACCAAGGGCCCAAAAATTAATACATATACCCTGAAGATGTTGAATTGTTGCCAAATAATGAGTTTCAACACTTACTTTTATCATATAGATTAGTTGTTGAAAAGATGAAAGTATCTCAAATTTACACTTTTAACTTTTACATTGAAAACTTAGTCTACATATGAAAAATATTATTTATATAGTTATATGTATTTTAAAATGATAAGGGCCTAAGTTTTATCACAGGGCCTCTCCACCGATCAAGCCGGCCCTGTTAAGAATGTGCCTGATTTTCTAAGGATTCTTGTGGTTTGCTTGAATGGAACGAAGGACGAATAAAATAAAATTTGAATTAATATTTTATTTTATATTTATGAATATTCATTCATTTTTCTATTTCTTTTTTTTTGTGTGGTTAAACTACAACACATTCGTTCGTGCCTCAAAATAAATGAACATCATTTTTCCTCCTCATTTTTTTATAATTCTTATTATAAAAAATATATATCTCTTTCATATATTTTAAATATCTTCTCTCAACTTTCACTTATCCCCTTATTTTTATATATAATTTTCATTCCATTTCTATCCATTTAATTCCAGTTAAACAAACACATAAGGCAATTTGTTGAAAGATTGGAATGAACAGGTAATAAGATATAAACTATAATATAACTATTTATTTACAGTATTTTTTTTTATTATTCATTTGATGATTTGATCCATATGATTTAAAATTGAGTCTAATTTTAATAATTCACGTGAAATAACTCATTTTTTATTCTTAACCAAAGTTATTATAATTTTTTTAACTATTTTATTTTTTTCATCTTTCTTATTTTTTTTTCTTTTTTCTCTTCTTATATTTTTCATTCCATTTCTTCACTTTTTTATTTCTTCCGACCATTCATTTCTTCCAACCATGTAAGTTTAAAAATTAGATTATATCAGTCATGTGAATAATATTTACTGCTGATATAAAGACAATAAAATCATAAAAAATAAAGATTTTGCATTAAAGTTTTAACAAAATAATTATCTCCTAATATTAAGTATTAATTTTTACTAAAGCCTCAAATTGAGCTTTACTTTAATATTTGTAATCTAATTTTTTTTTAATAGGCAGATATATTAAGATGCAAAAACAGCCCAAGGCTGACAAATATCTTTACATGAGAATTCAAAGCAATCAAGCCTGCAAAAACCTATCCCATAGCCCATTTTCGAAAAGATTTAAATAAACCCAAACAATAATTTAAAACCCAAAGAAACCTTGACAAGTAAACTGAAAACAACTTAAAATTAGCCCTGATCTACCCAGCCCATCTTCTAAATCAAACATCTTCTTCCTCACCAAGCCCATCATCAATGATTTCAGCTTCATCTTCTCCGACTTCCTCTCGGACCACCATTTCTTGCCCTGCAACTTCCTCATTCTCATTCACATTCTGGTTTTCAATGCCGTCAACAATCATCCCATTCACCTCATCCTCTTGGCCAATTTGATTCCAAGCCGCATTGTTTCCCCATCCCGGTTGTTGGTTATTGTCTTCCATAGCACCGTTCCAAATGGGGTCTCCCCAAGCTCCATTCATCCATTCATTGTCTGCATTCAGATGCTCCCATTCCCGGCGTTGTTCCATTACTTCATCCCAAAAGTTATTATTGTGCTCAAAGACAATGTCCAAGTTGTTGTCTTGATTGATCAGTTCCATCACCTCTGGTGGAGCCACATCAAAAGAGATATACCCGGTAGCATGATGAAACCCTACTCCGGCCAAGTGTGTTGCCACTTTATTTGCTTGTGGTCGGCAAAGCCTAACAATCCTCTCATTCGCGTCTTCCATTATTTCTTTAATTTTGTCAGATAATTCTCTAACCATCTCGTCCTCGAAACTGTTTTTATCAATAATTGATTGGTAAGTTTGCTCATCTGAAACTTCCAAGAACAATAAGACCACATTATTAGCATCAAAAGGGTCTTGTATGTCAAAAGCCAAACGAATGCCCGTCATGCATGCCTTCAACTGAACTAATATTTCATCCTCTGCACCTTCTGTACTCACGAACCCTGCAATAAAATTCCCCTCATGATCCCTGATAGCTCCTCCCGTACCATTTGTATTGCCCAGTTGAGGAGGCCAACCATTGACTGGAGCGAAGCATCTCACAACATTGATTTTTAAAAGCCCAAAAGGGGTTTTTTTCCATGCATAAGAGACCATTTTTGGGAGATTATACAGAGAAAGAAGATAGTAAAAACTCAGAGGAGTGAGGAATATGAAAAAGAGATCTGAGAGCTCTAAATATATACACCTTGGTGGTTTAAATCTCATTGTGTGAAAACCGAGAAGGTTATAAATGAGTTTAAACCAATGGGAGATGAAGAGATGCCTTGGTAGAATCCCAGAACAACACCTAGTTAGTAGGGTATAATTGCTTGTTATAAGCATGCAAAAATATCTCCTTGGAAAAATACAGCCCCCAAAAATCTCTTTTCCAGATTTAAAAGAAAACTCTAAGTATCCTTTCTGTATTTTCCAAGACTTTATGACATCACATAGTTTTAGCACCATCCATGAACTAAATCATTTCTTAGAAGGCCTTGTTTGGCAAGGTCATGAGCTCCATTATTTGCTTCCCTGGGAATACACCAAAAAAAGCATTCATGATATTTTAACAACTCTTTTACTAAGTTGCAAAGAATACCTCGAGCAAAATGAAATGGATTACATGCTGACTTTGCCATAGAGATTGTGTTTTTAGAGTCTGAGAAAAAATGAAGAGTCCTTTTGGATAAATTTCTCAGTAGAATTTCCCTCATGACAAAAATTAAGGCATTTTCCTCAGCTAGCATGGCAGATTCTGCATAAATGGGACCTGAAAATATGAATGTTATGTCTTCTTTCTCTTCCTTAATGAATCCATCAATTGCTGCCTTGATAACCATATTAGTAGTTTTAACCCATGCAGCATCCACACAAACCTTCCAACCAATTTTATCCTTCAAAGCCTTATTTCCTGCTAGACTTGTATCTTTATCCTTTTTTGAATGCCAATCTCTGGAATTTTTAATCCAAAAATTCTTGTCCTCAGGAATGACTTCACCTAAGGCTTCCATCCATTTCCACAATCTATCCTTTATAAGAAACTGAAAATCTTCCTTCTTAGTTTCTAAGTTTGAGAAAACCTTATCATTCATTGACTTCCAAATTGTCCAAAGAGAGATAACTATGTAGAGATTCCAGCCCCTTTTCAAACTCTTTTGAAATTTATTATTGAGCCACATCCAAGGTAGATTTTGATTTGAATTCCATTGGAGATCCTTAACTCCCCACCATTCTGTTGTTAATTCTTTGAACCAAGTGGCCAGGGTGCAGTTAAAAAACAGGTGTTCCAAATCTTCTTCACATAAAGAACACCAGTCACAAAGATAACCATCATTTAAGAAAATTTTCCTTTCCTTGAGAAATACCTTGGTAGTCAGGATCTTCCTTGCTAGTTTCCAAAGGAAAAGCTTAATTTTTGGAGTACAGTTAAAACCCCATAACTGAGTCCACATGGGTTCACCATTATGATTATCAACTCTTTTGTAAATGTCCAATGCTCTCATCAACTTGTTGGAATGCTTCCATATGAGAGTATCCTCATTTCCATTTAGAGAGATAGAAGCTAGCTCATTTAGAATTTTTCCCCAAGATGCAAGTTCCTTTTTTGTGAGACTTCTCTTCCAAGAAATAACATTGTAATGAATTTTCCCCCGGGAAGACATTTTAACATCATTTAGTGAGCAACATTTCTTGGTAGCTAGGTTATAGAGATTGTTGTAGGCTTGGCACAATATTCCTTCCCTACTCCAGCTATCTTCCCAAAATGAAATAGATTTCCCATTCCCTATGATCCAAGAGAAATTCTGTTCTGATATATATGGAGCTAAAACATCAATTTTATGAGGTAGACTGATTGCTTTGATTGTGTTAGTTGCTGAAGAACTTAACTGCCACTTCTCAATAGGACCTTGCACAGAATTTCCATAAATAGCTTGAATGATACTCTTCCAAGGGGATAGATTTCCCTGTAACCACCTATATGTCCATTTTGAAAGCAGAAAAATGTTTCTATGATATAGATTTCCAATACCCAATCCTCCCAAATCTTTCCTCTTGCATAACTCATTCCAAGACAAAGTATGGAGTTTTCTTTGATGTTCATCATGTCCCCAAAGAAAGTTCATCCTGATCTTGTCAATTTTCAGGATCACAGCTTTGGGAATTTTGGCCATATTCATCCAATAAATAGGAAGGCTGTTCAGGGTGGATTGAATCAAGATTAGCCTACCTACTTTTGACAAGTTTCTGCAATTCCAATCATTCAATTTGCTCTTAAATTTGTCAATCAAAGGGTTCCAAAAAGACTTCCTTGCACTAGAAGCACCAACATTAAATCCTAAGTAATTCATGGGGAGAATTCCTTCCTTACAACATAAAATATCCCTCCATTTCCCAGCTTCTTCCTTATTGACACCAAAAGAGTATAAAAGACTTTTTTCAAAGTTAATCTTCAGACCTGAAGTATATTGGAAGCTTTCTAAAGTCTTCTTTAGACCAATGATAGACCTTTCACCAGCCTCCAAAAAAATGATAGAGTCATCTGCAAATTGCAGAATTGAAGCCTCCACTTTTTTCTTACCAATCTTTAAACCTTCAAAAATTTCCTTCTCTATGGCTTTTTTGATAAATGCATTAAACACCTCAGCAACAATGTTGAATAGAGAAGGGGATAATGGATCCCCTTGTCTTAGTCCTATTGAGGGAGAGAACTCAGCAGTTGGGGAACCGTTAATAAGAATTGATATTCTAGCGGTTGTAATACATTCATTCATCCAATTTATCCATTTATCGCCAAATTTCATTTTCCTCATAGTTAGGAAAAGAAAATCCCAGTCTACAAAGTCAAATGCTTTTTGAAAATCAAGCTTTAATACCAATCCTTTTTTCTTTCTTTTCTTTAACAATTCTATCACTTCAGACACCACTAAGATATTGTCAGTTATCAACCTTCCCTTGGTAAATGCAGATTGTTCATGAGATATGATTTTCCCCATCACTGATTTGAGCCTGTTTGCAAGGACTTTATAAGCGGAGTTTATTAAACTTATGGGTCTAAAATCTCCAAATGATGAGGCATTGCTTTTCTTGGGAATTAAAGCTATGAATGAGGAGTTGTACCCTTTAGGTAACATTTCATTATCCATGAAAGACTCAATAAAATTAATGAACTGACCTTTGAAGAAATTCCAGCAATATTTGAAAACTTTGAAGTTAATTCCATCTGGACCAGGGGCTTTGCTTGAGTTGCACTCAAAGATTGCACTTTTTATCTCATCTGTGGAGACCTTTGATTCAAGTTGAATGGCATCCTCTTCCTCAAGACATGGTAATACTAAGTTCCCCAGTCCAAACCAGATCATTTCCTTCTTACTACTGAAGAAATCTTTAAAGTGATTGTAGAAGGCATTTTTGATATCAGTAGGATCAGAGATTGGTAAGTCATTTACCATTATCACTTTAATGTTTGTTCTTGCCCACTTTTTCTTGACAGCATGATGAATTTTTTTTGAATTTCTATCTCCATTTATCATCCATAAATGGTTTACCTTCCTTTTCCATAGGTTACTTCTTTCTTCATACAGAGCCTTCAACTTCTCTTCAAGTTCACTAACTTTCTCAAATTCACAGTTTTTTCTTGCATCTTCAGTTTCCATCTCTGTCCATTTAATTCTGTTGTGGACATTCCCATTCACATTTTTGTTCCAATGTCCTATCTCCTGCCTTAGTTTCCTAAAGGCATTATTAAAATGTATAGTCTCTGTTTCTCCAGCCAATTCCTTTTTCCAGAAGCTCTCCACAAGCACCTTAACTTCATTGTTTTCTAGGCAATGATCAAAAAATTTAAATGGTTTTGGCCCCCAATCATTGCTGTTTGATTTTAACTGAATTGGTTTATGATCAGAATGCTTCTTGAGGTGGCAGACACAATACCATGTTTTATTCATAGGCCATGCTTGGTTTATAAGGACTCTATCTAATCTGCTTTGTTTGTTATCAGGCCCATACCAAGTAAAACCTTCTGGAATCATTGTTACCTCCATTAGGCCAGTCTCCTTGATAAAATCATTAAAAAGATCCATTGTTCTCTTTGATTGTTTGCAATTTAGCCTCTCCCCTTCCTTTCTTGTACTGTTCCAGTCTCCAATCAGGCAAATTGGAAGTTCCATCCAGTCCTTTATTTGTGTGGCAAGGGATGAAAAGAAGAAAACCCTTTCTTTGATGTCATGAGGTGCATATACATTACAGCATATAAATTCCTTCTTTGATTCTAGTACTTCAAAACAGCACCAAATCCTATTTGTAGATGTTTTAACATGTGATAGAGATACCTCATTTGATTTCCAAGAGGTTAAGAGACCTCCAGATAATCCTTTTACTTCTTGTAGTATCCAATTGTTGGGGTGTCCATTCCATATCATGTTGTTAATGATGCTATTCCATTCCTGTCTTTTGGTTTCCTGTATACAACAGATTGAGGATTTGAAATGTGAGATTACCTCTTTAAGATTTAGTCTACTCATGTTAGAGCCAAGGCCCCTTATATTCCAAGAAAGGATGTCCTCCATTAAGATGTATCATAATTCATTTAAATATTTAAGGACCTGTGCACATATCCTTTCTGAGGAATTCCAAACCTAACATTTTCCCCACTTGAAGTGTACCCTTTACATCATCATTGATTCTTCCTTTATATTTTCTTGTCTATTTCCTTTTTTTTAGAAGGTTTTCCTTAAAAAAAAGGATTAAGCATGCTTCTGTCCTTTTTTCTAGGTCTTCCCCTCCTTGACTTTATCTTGAATTTATTTAACAACTGGCAAATATCCTCTTCAATCTCTGAAGAGATATTCCTCCATTGTTCATCATTTATCTGACTGTCTAACCATGCATCCTTTTGGTTGAACCAAATCTCTTTTTTCTTCATTAATTGCTGCTTGATGATACTAAGATTCCTTCCCGGATAAGCTTTTGCATCTGTTTTGTTTTGATCTCTCTCTTCTTGTGGTCTTGAATCTTCTACCCCAGGAGAGATAATGAGCTCTTCCCCTCTTATTGACTCAGTCATGACACTTAAATTATCCTTCCTTGCAAGATTAAGTTCCTGTTCAGTTCCCAAGTCAAGGTTTGTTTCAGGAACCACAGTACCAAAGTTTGAATCAATGATATCCTCCTTTCTTCCTGTACTGTCAAGAGCCAGCTCTATTTCCTTGAGTTTTGAACTACTGTTTTCTTTTAAGATTTGAGTAGTATTATCATTGACATCCTCCCTCCAAAATAGACCATGCATGTTCTCTATTTCCTTGATCTCTACAATGCAGTAATTATGCATATCCAAATTTGCTCCATAACAAAAGTTCAACTTGTCCTTATTCCGAGTTGCAACCTTGCATAGGATGTTCTTAAATCCATTATCCAACATTGATTCCATGTTGTGATCTATAACCCTTCCAACATGCTTAAAGATTTGATTTAGATTTGTGGTATTATAATATGCTATAGGTAAATTCCTACATGTAACCCAGCAAGTTCTTTCTACTGCTAAATTTGTTAAGTTGGCCTTTCCCATATTCGTAAACCACTTGTTTAAGCTTGCAATGTCTTGTCTTTCCTGAGTACCACTCTTGCATTTTATCAAACATCTTCTGTCCTCTAGGGTGAAAAAGTCATAAAATCTACCCTCTTTACTTAAGTCTTCCTTTATCCTTTTCAAATTTTCTAAGGGTTCGGCAATATAAGCATTCTCTAGCAATTTATACAAGCCTTTGTTTCTTTCAAAGAAAATACCTTTGTTTTCAAAAGTTACGACCTCTGCATCATTCCTTTCTTCCAAATTCTGCTTCGCTGGGTTTTCCTTGTCTATCTTGGTGTCATTTACTTGAGTTGCCCCTTTTACCTTAGTTTCCTTCTGTTTTCCTTTTTCTTGCTCCTTAACCTTGATCTCATTCTTTGCCCTTGCTTCAGTGACACTCAAAATTTGCCCACTAATGTTCATTAATCCATTCAAGATCTTAATGACCTTATCCTTATCTTCGGCACTACCAACTTGTATGAAGCCAAACCTTACATTCCTCTTGTTTCTTTTCCTGGGCAAAATGATATCCTTGATTATCACCTTATCCATGAGTAACAACCAGAAATCTCCCGCTCATAGACTTTCATGAATATTGTTTATGAATGTTGTAAACTTCTCCTTCTTTGTTTGGTTTCTCTTTCTTTCAACAAGCGTCCATTCCCACATGTCCATATTCTGCTGTATTTTGTGCAAATTGTGAGGATTTTCCATCAGAGCTTGAGCATATGATCTTTTTTCATTTGTATTGTCCTTTGCTTCTGCATATACCGGACCCCGGGGTTCATGTGATTTCCTTCTCTCTTCCCCCTTCTTCTGAACCCATAACTTATCAAAGGTGTTTGGTTTCTGTTGAAACAGACTTGGAATAAAATTAACATTGTTCGAGTTGCACACCCAGTTCGGCCGTTGGAATTTGAATTTTCTGTTGCCCGCCTCTCGTTTATCACTTCGAGAACTCACTTCTTGAGTGAACGACTTCCTCGTATAGTCTTTAGATTGCCACTGCAGATTTCCGAACAGGTTCCGATTGTTCTCTGTTTCCGGTGGAAATTTGAAATTTGTGACTGCCGCTCTTCCGCCCTCACTTTCTCTCTCTTCCGCCCTCATCTCTCTATTTTAATTATATTTGTAATCTAAATTGATTATTGCAGTTAATATCTTTGATTAAAAGAATCTAACATTTCAAAATCATATGGTTTTGAGCATGGCCTTGATTATGATTAACATTTTCTAATAAAATTTTATACTTTTAGTTTTATAAAATTAATAAAAATGACAATAAATAAATTGTTTAAATTAAATAATTTCTTAAAATAATTTAAGTACCCTATATTTTACTCTTTTTGATTGCTCATGATTCATACAAAATATAGAAAAATGAAACGCACGAGCATATTACAAAGGGTTATGAGAAAGATAATATATAAATTAATTCTATTATCTGTTACAAATTATAATTCATTTAGAAATATCAAGACAAAAATTCTTATAATAACAAATTTTATTATTAACTAGCAAATTACCCGTGCAATGCACGGCTTATTAATAAATATTTAAAAATAGTGTTTAAATTTATATTTTTTATCATTTAATAATTAATTTATATA
>JAUEJK010103923.1:0-11557 GCA_032274865.1 Eryngium alpinum | reverse complement strand
AAAACTACACTACTGTACAAAAGAACTGCAGTATCTTAACAACTGTACTAAAGAAACTGCAGTGCCTTGGCTATACAAGTATCTGTACAAAAGAATTGCTGTACAAAGGAACTGCAGTGTTTTGGCAGCTCAGTACTTGGTTTTTCTAACAGTATAGATTTGTTTCAATGTTTAAACTACAGTTTCACGGCTGTCATATCACAACCCTTAGATCAATATACTAATAAAGTAAATTATTAAGTACAAGCATGAATCTTGTACAAAGCATGAATCGGCTATAAAATTTAGTATATTAATATATTAAGGTTGGTAAAATAATTAAACAACTAAAATATACTGATATAAAATAATTAGCAAAATATATTTGGTGTTTGCATATCAAACAAGTAATTATTCTAAATTATTTTTGAGCTAAATCAAAGTCATGAACTGATGGTATATTATTTGTAGAAATTGAAAATAGAATTAATGAAATTCTTTTATAGCAAAAAAATAAATTATCACACAATCAAAGCTTAAAAATCACCCAAAAACATAATTAAGGAAATCCGATTATATCATAAGAACAAAAACATAACTTAAAAACTTATCAAATTAAACCTGAATTCCAGCCAAAGTGCAGATAAAAGGTAAAGATTCAATAAAACCTAGCAAAAAAAAAATCATAAATCAAACGTCACCAAGATTCTAGGGTTCATAACAACAACAAAACTAATCTAAAGAATAAACAATCACGTATAGTGCCTATAAAATTCTATTAATAACCCACTAAAAACCTTAAGCAAAAATAATAAAAAAATATAATAATGTTGCATTATAAATTTAATAGTAGATAATTGTGCCGCAAATAAACTTGTTCTTAAAAGGAGACCACCTGTGGTTTTGAAAAACACGCGTTACCCCGTTCTTCAAAGGACATCACGCGTGGTTTTGAAGAACAACTGTGGTTTTGAAGAACACCTGTAAAAGACGAATAGGAAACGGAGAACTGGAAAGATAAGAACACGAAGAAGAAGATGAATAAGAAACGGGGGATTCGAGAGGATATGAACACGATCCGATTTTAGAGTTATATAAAAGTATTGTTATATTATATATTAGCATTAAACCCGTGCGAAGCACGGGCTGGTTAATATTTATCTATAATTTATTTAATTTTTTTAGAAATATTTATTTATTATTTTTATGTTTATTTTGTATTAATTTTGTGTTTGGATTTTCTATTTTTTTATATTTGTTGAAGTATTTTATTTTAAATTTTTTATATTTATTATAATTTTATAATTTATTTTAATGTCTAATTATTACTTATATATGTAGTTATCGAAGTTTGAATTTAAAATAATAATAATATATTTTAGTATTAATTTCTTTCCTATATGTTACTACATATACAATTATATATATAATTTTATTATTAATATTATTAATGTGTCTTTTGTTTAATATTTTTAATTTTTTAATTTTTAATAATTTGTACTAAAATTTTATGAATATGACTTTCCTCCGAATGTTGGTATATAAGTTATAGAAAAATATGGAATATGACTAAAAATTTTATGATTTTATACCATTTTTATCCTATTTTAATCCGCATATTTTTTATATTTAAACAATATAATTATATATAATATTTTGTATTTTATATTAATATAAAAATAAAAAATCTTATAAAATATAAAATTATATTATATATATTTTATCAAAAGTTTGATTATGCTTTTTAATTCGAAATTATTATTTATATAAATATTTAAACATAATAGTTATTATTTATTATTATATGACCCTCTAATAAATATATAGCTCCACATAATCAATAAAATGATCAAGCAAAAGCACAATACAACACAAGAGGAAAAATAAATTAAGAGTTTGGTAACTAAATCAAAAAACAGAGCCAAACAGTACGTTGAGTTGGTAGATTTAATTGTGATTTTCCTATGAATTGTGATATGCCGACAAAAATAAACTTATAAATAGAATAAAAATATTATCTTTATTTTACATGTGATTGCAAAGATATTTGAGCTACTTCACTGTATCATTTTTGTTAACACTTGTTTTAGTGTAAATTCTTTTACTCGTCACAGTTTTATATCTAATTTAAGTCTTCTTACTTACGGCCTATACTATATTTAACGGCCAGATAGGAGTAGATAGGAGTAGAGTTGATGGTGTTGTTACGTTCCAAGAAAAGGAGGAAGAGGATAAAAGTACCAATTAAAAATATTATTTTTGACGTCATAATAGATGTTTAGATTTATTAGCTAAACTACTAAATTTATGACATAAAAATAGTAAAAATATATTTTGACAACGCCTAAAACTAGTACCCTAAAATTAGTATCATAATCCTAATTAAATAAAAAGTTTATCTTCGGTTTATATATTATGTTAAACTCATTTTCATATATTTAATATTAATAAATATTTAAAATTTTAAAGTTTCTATAAAAAATAAACAATTATCGCAATCCTCATCTATAAGAAATCTTTATCTCAATCCACATATTTTAATTAGTCATTTTTAATATTTAATTATTGGATATAAATAAAAGTATATATACAACATATATATATATATATATATATATATATATAACTTTTAAATAAGAAATCTTTCTTTTATCTATATTTTATTATTAATTAATCTATTTGAGATTTTTGATATATTTTAAATTTAAAAATAATAGTCTAAATTAAAACACAAATTAGTTTAATTTCTAATATTCTAAAAGTAATAGATATATTATTATAAATAATATTAAAGTAATAATATATAAATTATATAATGTTTAATAAATAAAAAATATTAAAATTTATTTTTATTATCTATAGAATTTAAATAATAATTATAATTATTATTTAATTTCTAATATTCTAAATATAGTATTTATATTATTATAAATAATTTCAAATAATAATATAAATTATATACTACTTAATAAACAAAATTATTAAATAAAAAAATTAATAAGTTTCAGTTAAACGTTTGTAAAAGTATAAAAAAATTAAATTCGAAAGGGGTTGAGGTTCGAATAAAAATTAAATTACATTTACACAACTCCCCCTAGTCTTGTTTGTAGTTTTGTACATAAGACCAAGTCCAATGCTTGTGCTAAAATAACATTAACTATAGTTTAGCACTAAATAAATTTTAATGCTGAAATATGTATAATACTTCAATGATAAAAGTCAAGTTCTGACCTCTAAACCCCAACTCCTAAACCTCAATATCTAAACCTTAAACCTCAAAACCCTCAAATCGAAATTTATTATATTTAATATGCAAAGTACGCTGGGGGAGGGAAGCACCCCTGCTTCTTAGCTGATTAATATCTGCTTAAAAACTAAAACATGCATTGCGTGATTAAAACTGTGTCAATAAATTAACTTTGAGATCAATAACTAAAGTTGTTTGAAACAACTTTCTGATGCATATGGGTATTTCACAGAACTTGTTACATAGTTTAAATTTTTTATTAGCATTTTTAATTCTTATACCGAGTTCTTTAATTAATATCTCACGCACTGTATATCTTTTGACATATTGTTGGCTGGTGTTAATGTTAGCATCATCTCATATACAACTATAATTGGTTTCGGGATTCAGACATATCTACTTAGAAGGATTTGTGCATTACATCTCTGTGGGTTTTAGTAATTTTTCTTTTCAAAGACAAAAACATGTTGAACTAATGTAAACCTTGAATGTTCATATCATTATGAAATTATGTCGGCTATTTTTTGTATTTGTTTTGATTTGATATCATTGATGATAGGACAAATCGCATATTGGGATCTTGAGCATATTTACGAAAACAGTGTAAGGAAGGCTATAATTTTCTCAAGCATTATGAATTATTACACATAGTTAAGCTTTGCCAGTTATATATCAATCATAATTCCAAAACAACAGTCTTCGTAAGTAAGGAAAACCAATTTTAAATCATAATTCCAAATCAACAGTTAGGAAAACACAAATACGCAAACCTATTTTCCAACTTAACCTTATGAGATTCTTCGAAGTGATACGCGGTGCTTTGATTGCAACACCAATCGTGCAGCACCAATCAAACTACTACCAGTTATGTATATACCCTATCAAATCAAAGTTCAATTTAAATACATTTAAAAAAAAGTGTGGAATTACCTCTATATGTAGAATTTGAGATAATCGAATATGAGATATTCTTTAAAAAGCGACAGAAGACGCTGTGCAGGTGAAGGTTTTGGTGGCCGATAAAAGGCAATGAGACGATCGAAGGAGACGATGGATTCAAGGTAGGAGACGATGTGCCGATGAGAGAGAGTATTTTTACTTAAGATAAATATTTAACGTAAAGATGTTTTAAGAATTTTATTTATTTTTTTAATATTTTATTTTTAAAGAATTAATAATTAAAATAATGATGACGACAAAAAAAAAGCTTCAATAAATCTCATGTTCTGCTTTAATAATATAGTATAGATTTATGACTATTAAGTATTTTTAAAAAATAAAAATTAGAATTTAAAAATAATAGGACTATGATGATAAAAATAAAATTATAATTATTTAAAATAATGATGACACCGACAACGACCAAAGATCTTTGGTTCTGCTTTAATATATAGGTATAGATTGTTGGTGCAATTGGTTTATATAAAGCCATCAATCCCAAATCCGAGATAATTAACTCTAATAAGTGATATCATTTATTAATAAATTATAAATTTTATGTTTTTAATAATATAATATAGTTGCTCTTTAGACTTAAAAATTTTGGACAACCCATTAGAATGAGAGACAGAAGAAAGAAAATTATATTTATGCATTTGTTATCATGTAATAATTTTTAAATATAAAAGTATTTATATTTTACTACTTGTATAAGTTAATTTTGAGTTTTAGTTTTGAATGACGTGCAAATATTAGATTGAAGATAAATTTATGATTTTTTTCGAGTTTAAAAAATTTATTTGTGTTTTTAATAAGCATATTATTGATACCGCATTCGTGATAAAAAATTGAATTATTTATTATGAATTATATATCAACTATTATGGATATTATTTTGGATGATATACAGTGCCTGAAAATTATGGAATAATATTTCACACACACACACACACATATATATATATATATATATATATATATATATATCTTTTTATTTGGATGATCTACTAATTTAAAATATTTTAAATTTATTAAATCTATTTTAAGTGATTTAAAATAAAAAAGACATATTTTATCTGTAGAAAAAAGTGAGTAAAGAGAGTTTAAGAGAAGAAAAATTAGTACATTCTTTTTAGTTTAGGATTTTAATTGTGATTTTATTTGGATCAAGTTAAAATTTAGAGGGGACGTTTACAATATTCATGGGGCTAAAATTTGACCGATGAAAATTGGTTAGCACTCTAACTCAGATGTTTTTGTCCGTTAACAATTCAGCATTTTGGGATGACTTTTCTCTACTATTACTTTAATTTCTTCTTTAGATGATGATGTATTACTAAGATTGATTCTTAATGTGTTTGGGTAACCTCTAATTGACTAAGAAGACGATTGTATTCTCATTTTTTATTTATAGTGGAAGAGTTTGGCATGTGTTTTTTCCCCTCACATATGGAGTAATTCCACATTAATTTTGATATTTTATTTGCTTGTTGTTTTGTTTAATTTTCAACTATTATTAATTATTTCCATATATTTGGTATTGAAAAATATTAGAAGATCCTTGTGTACAAGATGTGGACACGTTTTCCGAATATTTGTTGAGCGTGTTAGTTGTGAAAAGAGTCATAAGACCCTTATGTACAAGATTTGTGCACGTCTAGTGAATGGTTGACCTTTATGTACAAGATGTGTACACGTCTAGTGAATGGTTTGTTGAGCGTGAGCGCACTCTTCTAAAAATAGTCTTATGATTCTTTCTTTATGGTGTCTTTTTTTCAGTAAAGTGGTATCAGAATTTGGTTCGATAATTATGAAGATTAATCATCCTCAAATGATTTTATTGAATAAGTCTAATTATCATGATTGGAAGGGTAAGATGCAAGATCTCTAATATGTGAAACAGTATGGGTATACTCGGTAATTGACAAATAAAATCGATGAAGAATGGATTGTGCTTCATAAAAACGTAGGTGGGTATACTCGGCAATAGGTTGATGACAACGTTCACAATCATATTAGTGGAAAGACACATATGCGCTCATTGTGGAAAAGGTTTAAGAAATTGTATGATGAGAAGACGAAAAATAATAAATTTTATTTGTTTAACAAGGTGATGATACTGATATATCAAGAGGGGATTCTTATGTCAGATTATTTGAATAACTTTTAAGATCTTATTAATCAGCTAGCAGGTATGAGTATAAATTCTGACGATAAGGTACATGGATTGTGGCTTCTCAGCACTTAACCGTTTTTGTGGGAGAAATTCATGATGTCTTTATCGAATTTAGCCCCTAATGGTGTGATCACAATGAATATGCCTAAGAGTAGTATTCTAAATGGAGAGATGAGAAAAAAGTCATGAGCATCCTTTTTAAACTCAGATGTTTTAGTTATCGAGTACAGGGGAGAAAAATTGAAATAGAAATAATTCAAGTTCTTCTAACAAGAAAAAGTATAAACAATCAAGAAGTAAGTTTAGACCAAGAAAGAACGTTGTATGTTAGTATTGTGATAAACCTGGTCATACTCAAAATGTGTGCAGAAAGTATACAAATAAGTAAGGAAATGACAAATTTAAAGAAAATAAATAAGAGAAAGATGTTACAACAATTGAATCTGATGGAGAAATTTTTTGAGTTCTAGATGATGGGTACCTTAATCTCACATATGAGGATTCTAAATGGACAGTTGATTATGCAGCTTCCTACCATACTATTGCTAGAAGAGAATTCTTCTCGTCTTACATCCCATGTAATTATGGGTTTGTAAAAATGAGGGAATGATGGTAATAGCAGAATTATTGGCGTTGAAGATGTTTGGGTAGAGACAAATATTGGGTAAAATTTGTTTTTGAAAGATATCAGACATGTTCCAAGTATTCGCTTCAATTTAATGTCTGTTGGTAAATTTGAAGATGAAGGGTGTGTTAGCTATTTCTATAATGGAGTGTGAAAGTTTAAAGAAGGGTTCAATGATGGTTACAAGAGGGAAAAAAGAAGATCTCTTTACTTCATACAAAGTAAGCTTGTCCAGAGTTCAGTAAATACAATTTAACATGAGTCATTTGTTGATTTATGGCATCAAATGCTTGGTCACCTCAATATAAATGGACTTCATATTCTTGCCAAGAAAGATGTACTACCTAAAGTGCATGATATAACTATATCTCCTTGTACTAGTTGTTTAGCTGACAAGCAACATAGAGTTTCTCATTTCATATATACCCCCTTCTAGAAGATGTGAGTTACTTGATTTGATTCATACTGATATTTGTTATATGAAAGATAGATCTCTTTGTCGTTCACTGTATTTTTAAACATTCGTTGATGATTTTTATAGAAGTATTGGCATATCATTTGGCTTCTAAGATCAGGTCTTAAATATGCTTAAAGATCTTCATGCAATGGTTGAAAGACATACACGAAAGCAACTAAAATGTGTCAATGCAGATAATGGCGGTGAATATATTTGACTGTTTGAAAGTTATTGTAAAGTTCATAGCATTAGACGTCAGAAATCAGTACCAAAACTCCACAACATAATGACATGGCAAAGAGAATGAACAGAACAATTTTTGACATGATTGTATATATGTTGTCTCACGCAAAACTACCCAGATTCTTTTGGGGTGAGGCAATGCGAACTATGGTAGATTTAAATTAATCTCTCACCTTCAAAATCATTAGAATGTGAAGTTCTTGATAGAGATTGGAAAGGAAAAGATATCTCTTATGATTACTTACGAGTGTTTACTTGCAAATCATTTATTCACACGAAGGGTGAATGGTCCAAACTTGATGAAAAGATGAATCAATGCATACTATTAAGCTATGATCGTGATGAATTTAGTTACAGATTATAGGATCCAAATACAAAAGAAGTCACTAAAAGCATAAATGTTATTTCTTTAAAGATCAGACCATTGATGATATCAAACAAGTTGACAAGACAAAGACTTCAGATGAAACCGTAAATGATTTTGAGTCTGGTTACTCCTTCAGATCCACGTGTGGATGATAACACACAAGGGAGATGATGACATTTTAAAAGATACAACTACTGATAAAAATGCTAGAGATGAACATGTTGAGTTATAGCTACTGGTTTATCCTCCATTGAGGAGGTCAAGAGGACAGCCTCAACCTTCAAGAAGATATTCTCTCAAATAGATATATCTTAGTTACATATAGCGAAGAGCTAGAATGCTTCCAACAGCTTGATGTTAAGACTGTTTTCCTCGATGAGGATTTGGATGAATGAATTTGTATGAAACAATCAGAAAGGTTCAGTGTTCAAGATAGAGAGTCTTGTGTGCAAACTGAAAAAAAAAGCTTATATAGACTTAAACAAGCGCCAAAACGGTGGTACAAAATCAATTCCTTCATGGCGGCATGGATATAATAATTCCACATTAAATCATTATGTGTTCTTAAAATATTTTTTTGACAGAGACTTTATTATTCTCTTACTATGTGTAGATGACATGTTGATTGTTGATCATGATTAAAATAACATTGAAAGATTGAAGAAAGAATTGAGCAAGTCTTTTATTATGAAAGACTTAGGTCCATCACAACAGATACTTGGTACGATGACCTCTCGAGACAAGAAAAATGGTTGTTTAAAGAAAAATATATTGAGAAGGTGTTAGTACTCCACTTGCCAGTTACTTTAAGTTTAGCATGGCGCAACGTCATAAAAGTTAATAAGAAATAAGCTAAAGAGAAAGTGTCATACGAATCCGTAGTTGAAAGTTTGATCTACGTCATAATTTGTATTGGGCCAGATCTTACTCGTGCAGTTGGTGTTATTAGTCGATTTCTCTCAAATTCGGGAAAATAGCACTGGAATGCAATAGAGTGTATTATCGGGTATCTTAGAGGTACTTCGAATGTTGGTTTGTATTCTGGCAATAGTAATACTATGTTTAATGGGTTTATAAATGTAGAGATAACTCATTATAATGATACTCGAAGCTGTACATCGGGATATATGATGACTTTTGTAGGGGAAACTATGTCATGATAATCTAAGTTGCAAAAACGTGTTGCATTATACACCACAGAGGCGAGTCCACTGTTATTACAGAGGCTAGTAAGGAATTACTATTGGTGAAGAAATTTTTGAATAACTTAAAACTTGAATAAGTGAAGTTTACTCTCTTTTGTGACAGTCAGAATGTCAATCACTTGAGTAAGAACTCTAGTTTTTACTCTCGCTCTAAACATATAAATGTTTGTTATTATTGAATTCGAGATATACTAGACTTTAGATGCAGATACAGATTGAGAAGATTCATACCCACCATAACTTTATGGATATGATGACTGGATTCTTGCCCATTTAAAAACTTAAATTGTGCATGAAAAATAGGTTTGATGGAGAAAGGAAGCCGCATATACTGCGTATGTGAAGAAATGAGGAAAGTGATTTTAAGAGAAGAAAAATTAACACATAACTTTTAGCTTAACCGTTGGATCGAGCCGAAATTTGGAGACTATATTCACAACATCAAATACTAAAATCTGAACTGTGGAGATTGGCTACAGAGACGCTATTAGAATATTGGGTCTCCCTCATCTTAAAAACTAGCTAGTAGGTTGAGGACTCATATTTAAACAACCATTTTGTTGTTGCCGGATTTCGTCTGTGTAGAGCAGCAAGTCAGCAGACCTGCAAAATAAAACGAAGGCGGGGCGGATCCCCGGTGATACCTCCGGCGTGATAATCAGTGATGGGTATATTGTAGAGAAAATTGTGCGTAAACGATAAATGATGTTAAATCTACCTTATATACCTGTATTGTAGTGATAATGACTGATGATTATCTCCTTAGAGTTGAAGTGTATCTCAAATTCTCTTATTAGTCACATGTTAAATGTGCTAAGTGAGAAAGTGGACCGGCTTGGGCCAAATTTTAAACCAGCAGCCCAGCCGCTAGGTGGGCTAGGCCCAACAAGCCCCCAAGTGGGTTCTAAGCTAAGCTTAGAAGCCACTTAAGAGTACATGTTCTATTCGGCAGCTATGCTACCATAAATATCTTGAGCCAAAGTGGCTGGTAGGCCGATATGTTCAACGTTACACAGAAGTTGTAAATGATAACTGGCAGAGCAAGCGCACCGGTGTGTATTCACTTGGTGCCTCAAATGTTGTAACAGAAAGGGCGTGTTACGGGTTTCGTGTAGAAACTGGAGTGACACGTGTCAGAATCGCACGATGCCATTTTAAAGTAATTAATCGTGGCCGTTGGTTTGAATTTTTAAATCATTCCGAAGCGTCACTTCCTTCATTTCCAAACAAACGGGTTGAAAAGCTTGGTGAAGAGAGGAAACTGAAGCACTTTCTAAAAGTTGTTAAGGAAGAAGATTTGAGCCTCCATCGCCACTACACTTTACAGGTAAACACATATCTTTATCGCTGTAATTAGGGATTTGAAAGTGTGGGTTTGCTTTCCACTGGTTCTTTGTTCTAATACACACACACACACACACACACACAAGCGCACTGTTAAAAGGGATACTAGGGCTTTAGTGTGTGTATTTGTTCAATGGGTGTGGTATTTTCTGAGAATCCGTAATGAAATTGGAGTTTAACTTGCTCAGATGTCTAAATTTGTGATGTCGATTTTTGGGATCTTTGTAAATCACGTTTTGTTTTGAATGTTATCTAGAAATTACATGCTTGTAATTGGTCTTCAAGAATTAATTTCCTGGAAATTTATGTGTTTGTGCGTATTTGGGGGTTTTTGTTTATCGAGTTATTTCCCCCATAACCATAGCGGCGTTGTTGTTCCAGCGACGGCGCGTGGTATGCACTAATCTCTAAGGTACTGCTTGGCTTCCCAGTTCTAAGTTAAGCCAGTTTCAATTATCTACAGATGCGACTACTTGTGCCTATATCACAAGACAACAGTTTAACACCACTTGAACAGATAGGTAAGGGTCTAGCCATCTGTCCGGATCAAAATATAGAGGAGGAAGTTTCATCCCGACCTAAAAACTTTATAGACTTAGAAGCTCCTATGAGGACCAGAAGAAACCCTGGTCCCGACCTTCCGACTAGAAATCCTTCTCCATCTGAAACAACGCAGACCAATCTACCGGTCGGCACTTCAGTAGCAGTTGTAAATTCTAGATTTTTGGACAAGTCTGTATATAAATCCTTAATTCTTTCTAGTATTTTATCGGAGGATAGTGTGGATAAGTTTAGAGATTTATACCCGATCGGAAAAGACTTTCATTACGTGAGCGCCCAGCTAGGAGAGCACCTTCCTGACTACAGTTTAGTGGAGGGATTGGGGTGTGTGGGGGTTTCAGAGTTTCACTTGAAATGTGGTTTAAGATTTCCTCTGCATAAGTTCATAGAAACCTTTTTGTCAACGCTTGGGAT
>JAUEJK010103818.1:0-11558 GCA_032274865.1 Eryngium alpinum | reverse complement strand
AGTTCGTCATAAAAGTATCAAAGGTGCTTCACAAAAGGTTCGGTGCCCACAAGTTTGAAGTTTCAAACCTTACAAATAGATGAAAAGATATGAAGATATGCCGAGCTAAGGGTCTCCTAGTAGGCTGAGCTGTGTTCAGTTTTCATCTTCGCTTTCACGAGCTGGCTATTTGTCAGACTCTTCACCTAAGGATCCAGTCTCGCAAGGATTGAAGCGAGGGTCTATTAGTATTTTCTTATGCTCTAATCCGGCCTCCTTCGCGGCCTTTATACGATCATCTTGTCCTTTGGCGAACCAGTCAATCTCAGCCATGTAAGCTCGAACGCCTTCTTCTTCCACCTATTTTTTTAGCTCGGTAATTTGAAGTTCCAGCTTATCCATATTCTCAAGGCCAGTTCTCTGAGCACCTATGTATAAAGCTTATGCTTCATCAAGCTTTCCCTCCAAGCTGGTAACCCTACTCCTTAACTGAGCATTGTCAGCTCGGGCAGACCTCAACTCTGCCTGGGTATTCTTCAGGTCTTCTTTGGCTGTACCGATGAGTGCCTTCACATTAAAGAGCTCTTGAACGATCGTTCCAAGTCAAGCTTGACCCTTAAGAGATTAATTCAAAAATGTCAAGAGATAATAAATGCAAATTTAATACATATGAAAAGAGTTAACAAATGACCTGCATTAAATGAGCTACGGCTTTCCCAGCTCGCTCATTGGCATCCATATCACAAGTCCTCCTAACATCCTCGTGAAGCCTTGGTGATTTCACTGCCTAGTAATACCGAGTTGGTGGAACAGAGCTCAACCACAGGCCCAGTATTGTTGATAAGCACGAAAGGCAGGACAGGCTGAGCTGCCGATTTTGGGGCCGAGCTGTGGACCTCTACCGTTTCCGGGAATCCAGTTGTGAACTCAGGCTGATCTTTCTTCATAGCAGAGCTGGGATCCAGGCCTTTTTCCGTCTCGACTGGGGTAACCTCCACCTCGGTTTCCTTTACATCATAGCTCGTCCGAGCTTGCTTTCGATTTGATTTTGATTGCTTCGCGGAATTTTTCCTTTTGTCTTCCTCCTCCCTTCTTTTCAGAGCCTGCTCGGCCATGAATTCCACTCTGGTTCGCGGACTCGAGCTGGATGGAGCTAAAGACACTGTCAACAAATCGAGTTGTTTAGGAGCTCGACCAAAAGTATGTACATACTCAATAAGATACGAAAAATGTAAACATAGATAATGGGGCATGGAGATTTAACCTCTAATGCTTGAAAGGAACAGTTCCGAGCTCACAAAGGGGTAAGTGATTTTTTCATCTTCTGAGTGAAAGTCTTGGAGCTTGGCGTAATCTTCCTTCTCTTTTTCTGTTAATATTGGTCTGGTATTCTTAAACGAGGTGAGTGCCCAAACTTTAAATTCGTCCAGGTCGGCCCCTGATATATAGACCTAGTGTTCGTTGTCCTTGTGACCTATGTTCATCTCATGCCATTTCTGAGCACCAGCTCGGTGTTGAATAACATAAAACCCAGCGGTAAATAGAGCGGTTCGGAGCTCAAAGTGGGTCTAAAAGAGTTTGATTTGGGGGCTGACCTCACGAGTTAAGCATCTGTAAAGATAGGGGTGGATGCTAGCATATGAATTGGGCATCAGTTGCCCGAGGGCGATTCCGGTCACCCTCAGCACGGTTTTGATAAGGTCATGTAATGGCAATCTCAATCCACATGATAGTGCTAGTTTTGTAATCCCTATGCTAACCTGATGAGTGAGCTCATTTACCACAGGGCATGAGAACATTATGTCCTCAGAGCTCGGTTGGAAGATATGGTACGAGCTCGGTATGTGAAGTTCGTGATGGATTGTCTCAATAAATTCCATGGACGCAATACTGGAAACATTAGTACCTTGGTATTTAACTGGATCCTCAAATACTTGTGAAGCAGGTGGGATCATATTTAGTGGCTGAGCTGGGGTAGCAGATGAATCAGACACTATATAAAGGGTAAAGTGATCTTTAGTACATTATAATAGAGTTTTATTTCTGATAATGATAATATAATACTTGGAATTATTATATTTCCGAGCTCAGAAGACGATGAAAAGATAATGCACCAATCTCCTTGAGCTCGATTATGGCAATTGCGAATGTATTCCATCATAATAGGTTGGTTGTTCAAAGCATTAATCTCACCATCTCCTCTACAGATTGTGTTGATGCTACATATTTTTACTTTATTCAAGATATTTTTGCGACTTTTGTTCTACCTAATGACGACATTGTTCTAAAAGTAGATGATTACTACAGCTATGTTTGTTCTAATTAATAGCATGCACAACCGAAACAAAGCACAAAGCTACACATCTTATGATTTGTGCAAGTGTTTGTGTGTGTAAAAGGAGAAAGTGAAGATGAATAGTGAGTACTTACTTGCAGAAGAACTTTGATTGGCAGCTAGATGGACAAATGAAAATTTGTGCTTATACTCTTGGTTGCCGAAAACTGAAAGTATAAGGAAGATAATGTCTTATTCAGTTGTGTATATATGGGTGGCATCTGGGGAGGCAAAAAGGATGAATAAATGAAAGGAAGATAAGGGGGTTTTAGTTTGGAGGAGGTGTGTTGAACACATTTTGACTCTTTACATTTCAATGGGCCGGATCAAATTACTCTTTGGATAATTAGCCCGATCTATGGGAGCATGTTTTGGTTTTTACCAAGGAAGCATAGCTGACCCAATAAGTTCACACATGCTTGGGGGCTTGTTGATATGTGGGTCTAATAGCCTCTTAATATATTGCTAAGCCCTATAATGATATTTGGATCCATGTTGGTTATATTTTTATATGACCTTATTTTGATATTGTAGGTTGGCCCAATGTTTTATGGTTAGTCTTTTATCCTTATTAGGAGAATGTTTCCTACAATAAATTAAGGGGATTAATACAATATTTTTAGTATAAAACATGGTAAATATCCAGGTATTTTCCTACGCAATATTCATTACCCTAACTCTCTATATGATTACCCTCATATTGAACAATTACTGATTCTCATGCCGGAGGCGAATCGGGGAGCAAACCTCATCGCATTCGTGTTTTGCAGGTTTATCGGAAGCGGATACCGGATTGTCAGAAGCGGATTATCCGGACGAAAATCACTATCAACAACACGCAAGCGCAAAATTTTGGTATAAAAATTGAGTGCTGAAAACCCTAATGTGAAGCTCCAAGAAATCCCTAATATTGTGGCTGCAAGTTTTGCCTTTTTTGAGTCGGTTTCCTCCAGATGAAAATGTATCAATATTCGCATTGTAGCTATGGTTGCTTGCGGATCCACATAATAATACAGACTCTGATGAGTCAGGCATTTGACCTATTCAGAGTTAGATAACTCTCTGTTAATAATATGTTATTATCCATATTTTAAATGTTGTTTGTCCATATAAATAGCTGCATTAAGTTAGCAATATTATAGGAGGATCAGTTGTATAGAAGTTGTATATAATAGCTTAAACATAGTAAATGGATGAAACACTTCATTGGCAATCTTCTTGAATACCATTACCTTTTATGGTATCACAGCTTTCGTAGTACTCAAACGAGTGCATCGATCCTTTCATACGCATTAAACACATTCAATGGCACTAAG
This sequence comes from Eryngium alpinum, assembly GCA_032274865.1. NCBI lineage: Eukaryota > Viridiplantae > Streptophyta > Magnoliopsida > Apiales > Apiaceae > Eryngium > Eryngium alpinum. Next base: position 7,928 of record JAUEJK010103818.1, on the reverse strand, counting down.
TTTCCCAAACCAAGATGCTACTACAGTCTCTCCCAATAATCATCTTATCCAATTTAACCCTACCTCCCAGCTACCAATTATATTTACAGGCATCATCAATTTTACTACCTGGAAAGCTCGGCTTGAAATGCTTTTCAATGGTCACGACCTATTCGGATATCTTGATGGTTCAACTGCTGCACCAACCCTTACAATTACCAAAGATGGCAAAGAAATTTCAAACCCAGACTATAAGTTATGGTTTTGTCAAGACAAATTGATTCACAATGCCATTCTTGCATCCGTTGATCCCACTCTAGCCTCTATGGTTGATGTGGCTACTACCTCTAAACAAGCATGGGATTCTTTACATACATCTTATGCAAATAAATCGCACACATGTATCTTCAGCCTTCGTGATCATCTTAATCGTATAAGGACCAAAAATCGATTACTGAGTACCTTCGTGAGATTAGGTCTATCGCTGATGAATTAGCTACTGCTGGCTCTCCAATCTCTAATGTAGAGTTTATTGTTAAAATATTAAGTGGTCTTGGATCTGAGTATCTTCCCATAACTGCTGCCATTCGAGCCCGAGATACCCCTATTAGCTACGAAGATTTGTTTGACAAATTAATTGATCATGAGGCGTTTCTTAAGCATGAACGGTTTAAGAAATCTTTTGTTCCTATTACTGCAGCTGTTGCTCAAAGAAATCAAGGAACTAATAATTTCAAACATCAACGTCGCTCCACTCCACTAAACCAGGGGTGTCCTCAAAATCAATTTAATGGTTCTTCTCCCTCATGGCGATCAAATCAATCTTCTAATTTCAAGTCTCTATAATCTCGTTCACGTGATACACCCCGTTGTCAACTGTGTCATCACTATGAACATACTGCTCGTGTTTGTCGTTCACGCTCACATAATCATATGGAGGCCAAAGTAAACTATGCTAACAGTTTTCAGCAATTCAGTGTACTATGGGTAGTTGACTCCGGCACTTCCCATCACATTACATCTGATATCAACAATCTTACCAGTCGCCAAGATTACACTGGTCCTGAGGAAATATTAATGGGAGATGGTAAAACAATTCTTATTTCTCACACTGGTAAAACTAAACTTGATCATTCCAATTTTAAATTTACTCTATCTAATATACTTTGTGCTCCTGAAATTAAATGAAATCTTATTTCTGTCTAACGTTTTTGTCATGATAATATGACATCTATTGAGTTTTTTCCATCTAAATTTATTGTGAAGGATCTGGATACGGGAACACCTCTGATATGCGGTCGGAATAATGATGGACTCTATGAGTGGCCCTCCGAAACTACCACAAACACATCTTCACATTGCTCCTATTTAATGACTCATTGGAACTCGACGTACCTGTTGCATCAGCGTTTGGGTCATCCAAACCTGAGATCTTCAAAATCAGTTTTAAGTTTCATTTCTTTTCCTTATTGTCAATCTGACAAAGTTGATTCATGTAATTCTTGTCATTGCAATAAAAGCCACAAGTTACCATTTTCAATTAACTCTTTACATAGCTCTCGTCCGTTACAAATTGTATACAGTGATTTATGGGGTTGCTCTCCAATTTTGTCAATTGATAGGAAGTTATACTATGTATTGTTTGTTGATCATTTCACTAAATACTCTTGGCTGTATACTCTCAAAAATAAAAGTGAAGTCTCTGATATTTTTAAAGCTTTTCAAACAATGGTTGAGAGGCACTTTTAGATAAAAATACTTTCCTTCTACAAAGATGGCGGCGGTGAATTTGAAGGACTAAAACCTTATTTAACTGCACAAGGTATGGAACATCTATTGTCCCCGCCTTATACTCCTCAGCGTGTCGCCGTAGTTGAACGGCGGCACCGCCACATTATTGAAACAACCAAGACATTATTACACCAAGCCTCTCTTCCATCAAGTTTTTGGAGTTTTGCATGTCATCATTCTATCTATCTCATTAATCTGCTTTCTTCTCCTAATCTCCAGAATAAATGTCCTTATACATTGTTATTCAAACAGTCACCTAAGTATACATCACTCCGTGTTTTCGGTTGTCTTTGTTATCCGTGGCTTAAGCCATATGCAAAACATAAATTTGAGCCTCGATCGAAGCCATGTGTCTATTTGGGATTTTCTCTCAAATATTACTCCCACCAATGCTTTGACCCTATCTCATCGAGAATCTTTATCTCTCGTGATGTTGTTTTTTAGAGTATTTTTCCATTTGATACAATTTTTTAAAATATTAAAAATAAATTTTCTACTCTTTTGTGGGAGAATATTTCGTATAATATTGTTTCTAATTCGCCTACTAACACTCCTCAGTCACCCGATCTCTTACCTCTTATCTCTGTTTCATCTTCCCATCGGGCTGTAGAGTTCTCATCTGACACAACTACATCAACCGCATCACGAGTTCCGATCCATTCATGTAATCCACATCCTCCTTCATCTCATAGCCTTCCTACACCTTCAGACACTTGTACTACACATAGCCATACCCTCGATCACTCACCCTCACCCCAACAACAGTCCAATCATCCCAACCAACTCATCGTTTGATTACCAGGGATTAAATAATATTCATAAGCCAAATAAGTTTTATGGGTTCACTATTACTTCTTCTCCCACTTATATCCATACTACCCATAAATAGGCTAAAAAATCTCACCATTGGCGTCTTGCGATGCAATCTGAGTATGATGCATTGATGAAAAATCAGACATGGCAATTGGTTCCAAGTGATCCCTCAAAGAATATTGTTGATTGTTAGTGGATATTTAAAATCAAGCACAAACTCGATGGATCCATTGATAGATACAAAGCACGACTGGTCGCCAAAGGCTTCACTCAACGCCCTGGCATTGATTATCATTCTACTTTCAGTCCAGTCATCAAGCCTACAACAGTTCGTCTTGTTCTATCTATTGCAGTTCAGAATAATTGTTTGATACATCAGCTTGACGTGAACAATGCTTTTTTACAAGGGAACTTAGGAGAAGAAGTATATATGAGACAGCCACCTGGTTTTGAGAATCATGCACTTTCTAATCATATTTGTCGGATGCGTCGGGCCATTTATAGACTTAAGTAGGCACCACGTGCCTGGTACACTGCATTAAAGAATTTTTTGTTGACACACTGGGCTTCCGCATCTCTCACTCTGATACATCTTTGTTTATTTTGCATAATCTTGGTCATATTATTTATGTGCTTGTTTATGTTGACGATATTCTCATTACTGGTTCTCATGATTATCTGGTTAATCAAGTTATCTAGGCTTTGTCCGGTCGATTTTCACTTAAGGATCTTGGACATCTTAATTATTTTCTGGGTGTTGAGGTATTCTGGGTGTTACGGTATTGTCCCAGTCCGATGGTCTACAGTTATCACAATCAGGATACATAAACGAACTTCTCACGGAGGTAAACATGCATGAATGTAAAGGTGTCTCCACTCCCATGACTTCTTCTTCCTGTCTTGCAATTGTAAAATCTGATCCGCCTGTGGATGTTACTGCATATCATCGTCTTATTGGAAAGCTCCAATATTTATCATTTACACGGCCAGATGTGTCCTATGCAGTTAACAAGTTGGCTCAATATATGCATTGCCCGCAAGCCCCACATAGGCAACCTGTCAAGCGCTTGTTACGCTACCTCAAACTCACTTGTATGTATGGCCTGAAAATTAGTAGACATTATGATCCTAATTTATATGTTTACTCGGACTCGGATTGGGCAGGCAACATTGATGATCGCACATCTACCACTGGTTATGTATTGTTTTATGGCTCTAATCCCATCAACCGGTCCTCAAAAAAGCAACGTGTTTTGCTCGTTCCTCCACGAAAGCGGAATACAGGGCTGTGGCTAATGCTCTTGCTGAAACAAACTGGGTGACAAATCTTTTACAGGAACTTAAAATGCCTCTCAAATTTGCTCATCATATCTTCTGTGATAATGTTGGTGTCACATATTTATGTCATAACCCTGTCTTCCACAGCCGAATGAAACATATTGCTATTGACTTTCATTTTGTTCGTGACTAAGTTCAACGCAAAAATGTTACAGTTCATCATCTGCATTCTACTGATCAAGTGGCTGATACGTTAACCAAGCATTTATCTAAGTCTGCCTTTCAGCGCCAATTTTGAAAGTTAGCCTTTGTTGCTCCAAAGCCTAACTTGAGGGGGCATAATACAGACTCTGATGAGTCAGGTATTTGACTTATTCGGAGTTAGATAACTCTTTGTTGATAGTCCGTTGTTATCTATATTTTAAATGTTGTTTGTCCATATATATAGCTGCATTAAGTTAGCAATATTATAGGAGGATCAGTTGTATAGAAGTTGTATATAATAGCTTAAACATAAGAAATGGATAAAACAATTCATTGGCAATCTTTTTGAACACCATTACCTTTTACATAATAGTATCATGATTTCGTACCACCACTACGCAACATAAACTAAAATGCAACGCTAGGAAAGTGCTTCTTAGTTTATTAGTAGAGATTTCAGCTCAAGTTTTGAGTACTGTTATATTATGTAAACGATTAATATATATATATATATATATATATAGACTTGTGCTCCTCGGAAAACTAATAGTTTTTGAAAAATGAAAAACTTAGGAGAACCATTAGATTAACTTAGTTTTTAACGGTTGTGATGCAATCCACTTAATTAAAATTAATTTGTTTAGTAAACCGACTAAATAACTGCATATGTACTTTGTTTATATATTCATATTAGTTTTATATTAATTTTATCTTTAATTTTATAAATATTTAAAATTAAATAAAGAAATCAAATTTTATATTTTTTCATAATCAATAAAATAAGATCCATTTTGTATATATTTTTATAATTTTTTATAATTAATAAATGATTAATTTAATAATAATTTTAAATATTAAATAAATAAATATTTTAAAAAAAAATAGTGTCAGAAAAATAAATAACAATATATATTTTAAAAAATTGGAGTCTGTAGTCATTAATTACACTAAACTTCACACCAACTACACACTTTATAAATTATTTACACATCAATTGCATACTAATTGCATCAACTACACTCCAATGAATAAGTATTGCACATTAACGGCATCGACTGCACTTCGATGCTTTGATGCATAAGTACTACACAATCCATAAATATATAATTATATGTCAACTGCATATCTCTTGCATCAACTGCATATCATATCAGTGCACATGTACTGCACCATATCAATTGCACTTCAATGTATAAGTACCGTACAACCTAAAAATACGTAATTGTACGTCAACTGTATATTTGTCACATTAACTGCATATCAGTGCACATGTACTGCATATCAACTATATATCAGTGCACATGTACTGCATATTTTTAATTAATTTGGATATTAATAAATAAATTTATATATATCATGTGTCATCAAAATGCTAAAAAATAAATAAAAACTCAAAGTATGTGTATATAGGATGATGTGAGAGAGAGATGACGTGTATTTTAAAAATCAGTTGATTACTAATAAAATTATTTTTAATATTAGTGTAGGTGTTTTCCATTTTTCAGTTTTCCAAGGAGTTGCACTATATATATATATATATATATATATATATGAGAGGTTGAAGTTAGTCCACACAAATTATGGCTAATGCATGTGGCCACACCTTTTATACCAAGGTCTAACATTGCAACAAGAAAGAAATTGATCGGAGGATTACCGAGAAAGAACTGATATATAGGGTTGCACAATTATGTTAATGGCAAAGTTATGAATTGTGATGGGATATAGATGAGTAAAGGTTGGATTGTGTGAATAAACTTGCAGGAAGCAATAAAGAATATGTAGATTTGAGCTTATGTTGAGATATCATCATCAAAAAAAGGCAAAATTATTTTGGAGCATATATAAAAATTAAAGCCATATCTATAGTCAGTTGGAAAAGGCCTGTGAATGCTTGTGAGAAGAATTAAGTAAATTTGTAAAAGTAATTGTTTTTTTATAATGAGACCAAGAAGCTTCCGCATATATACCGGTTCCATTCCCGCGATGGAAAAATGACTTTGATTTTATGCTACAATTAGCAAAGATTTTAGGGGTCTTATGCTAAAAAAAAAAAAAAAGAAAAATCATACCTACTTTATATATATCAAATAGTGATAGAATATTTTTATATATAAAATTACTAGAATTTATATAAATTAGTAGATTTATTTCTATCTAATGTATTTATGGTTAATTATATTTTCTACAAGATGTAACCATATTTTCTACAATTAAATTTTATCACTATTAATATTGAACTCTTAATTTGGAAACCTCTTAAATTTAAGGTCTTATAGATTATGGTCATCTACCGTTTGGCTATAATATTCAAGATAATCAGTTTCGGGTAAAAGATAGATTTACAGGAAAAATGACTTGGCTTGAGAATGTACAAAGTGAAAACAGTGATATCCAAACTAAACAGTGATAACTAAAGTAATCCAATGTGAAATCAAAATTCAGATTAATTGGGACCTCCCTAGTCATAATCAAGAATGAAGAATACGTGTGTCATACATGTATGTAACGCGGACATAACACAAGAATATAACAAATATGTAACATAAGAAAACTAGTAAGTGTTTTTGAATGATGAGCTTTCCGTTTTAAGTAGGAGGCGGATAAACAATTAGTAAAATAAAATGGGAATGTAGTTATTTTGGGTAGACGACAATCATTTTGTAGAAGACAATAGTTGAAATAGTATTAGAAAGCAAACATAAAATTAATAAATTAGGAGTTACAAATAAAAGGAGCTTAATAATAATACTTATAACAACAAATACAATGTTTGATGAGTGAGAATGCTTGGGATGGCCGCAAAATTTGAAATAGTAGCTATACTTGAAGGAGAAACCATACCAACTCTAAGTGGCTTGTCGGCCATTTGCGTCACGTGTCAACATGGTATTGGCAGTCAACTGCAAACATGTACCATAAAATATTTTTGGTTTTCTCTTTTTAGTTTCGATTACGGCAAAAGTCTGGTTTTTTTTTCCGACATAACAGCAAGATATGATCAACCAACAACCCCAACATTTGCGTCATAGATTTTAGTAGTTGCCCTGTAAATATTGTAGAAAATAAAAATAAAATAGAATAGTTTAAATATTTAAGAAAATTAAAAATATATATTTAACTTATTTAGATATAAATATACACTTCCTTATCGTGAAAAATTAATGGTAATTCGTAAATAACTTTTCTATCATTTTAGGATTCTCCATATAATATAATATATGAAACACAATAATTTCAAGCTTTTTAAATTTGGGTTGGTGGGAGGAATTCAAGATCGAAGACGGGAGAAATATTAATATATTTAAACGTTCTATAGGTTTGCACACAGAATGCAGTCTGTTCTAGTCACATAAAAGTACGAAGCCAGATATGGCTTGTTGGGGCTTTTGGCGATGTCGGAATAACTAAATATCCCCACTAAAAAATGAAGGGAAGGGAATGGAACGTAAGCAGTATTTTTATGCACCTGCCTTATTCCTTGTATATAATTACTTAAGAATGGGTTTATATTTTGGATTTGAGATAATAAAATAAAATTAGAGCTAAAATAAATTTTTATATTTACTTAGGTAAATATTTTGGAGATAAAGTATAAAGTAAAACATCTATTTTATACTATTTTTCTTTAATATCACTTAATTTTTTAAATATAAAATAAATTTAATTTTTCTTCCTACTTTTCTATCTAAATTTCATTTTACCCGTTAAACTATAATTCTAAATCGATATACATTTTACGTATCTACTAACACTTTTGCCTTTTCCCCAAGAGAAATGGTATGATTTTGTAAGTAATTTCAGATGATGGTGTCAGTGCAAATGCTGCAAAGTACTAGTTTCGTTTACTATATTCAATTATA
>JAUEJK010103710.1:0-11561 GCA_032274865.1 Eryngium alpinum | reverse complement strand
ATAGCACTGGACTATTGTTTCTCTAACACTTGTCATACGTTATCCACGATATTGCATAAATATGAAGGACTTTACATTCTTTTTTATGGTGCAGAGTTTTGAGTTCATGAAAAACTGTAAAAGGTCTGCATATTATGATCAATTACATCCGGAAATGCAAATGTACAAGTGTGTGTAAAACTATGTTTGTATGTGTAGGAATCCATTGTTGAGAGTAGAAATGGAACAACCTGTTTCTTATTATTTCTGTTATTTGAAAATTACATTGAAATGAGCAGCAAAGTAATACTACTCTTATGTCTAACCAACATAACCATCATTATGACAGCATAAAACCCATCACAGCCATGTGGCACTATTTTAACAAAAAATTGCACAAATTGATTATACAAATTTTGGGTAACTTGTCAAGATTAACCAAACATTAAAATGAAAGACAGAGCAAATATTTTTGACGTGGAAACTCTTTGATGGGGAAAACCACGGGAGTTAGGACCTTCCTTGCCAACAAAACTCAATTAGGACTAAAATTTGGTTACAAGCTGAAAAAATGAGCTGTACAAGCTGAATACTAATTGCATTACAAGCTGAACTATCAGAAATAAACTCTTATGTTAGTGTTTTTTCACTTGTATCTTTTGATTTACAAACTATTGTATTTATACTAACAAAATTATGTTCCTATTTTCTAGGTCCTTAGCTATTTGTATGGACTATTATGCTGATTGCTTCTGGTCGTGGCTGACAGCTCCTTCCTTGATTTTAGGATGGTGGACTTGACTTGAGTTGTTGCCCTACTCTTCCGTTTGACCTGGTCCATGCTCCTCCTAGTCAGCTTGTATGGATTGACTGTGGTTGTCAGTCAGCTACAGGCTGCTTGTATTATTCTACTTGTATATGTCTTAGGCTGTAAATTATACTTCAAGTTGTAATTAATGTATTTGTCAAATATATTTTAAATATTCTAATTTATTCAAATATTTGATAAACGTTATGCATATTTTATCGGTCCCAACAATTGCCCCCCAAAAGAATTTTGGATAGACAAAAACTCCTTTCTAGCCGAGATTCTTTTTACCTAGATAAACTCAAAGTGTTTAAGTCCCCATAAAACACTCATTGGTAACTGCTATTCCCCTTTAATGCGTGTGCATCTCTGTCCTTAAATACTTCAATTTCTAGTACTCAACTGTTCATCTTCATTTAGCTCACCAGTTCTTCAGGTAAAGCTTTACGCCTTTTTCTTTTTTACTTAAGTTTGATTTTTCTTCTTTTCGTTTAAAAAATGACAAGAAGTAGTAAAAGAGTTAGGGATTCTGAGTCTGCAGTTAACCCCCAAAACGATCCTCAAGCTGTAGACAACTGGGTGCTGTCAGGCTTTGTTTCTCGGATCTCTTCTCGTGATTAAAAAATGAGCGATGATGAGATCTTGGATCTTAGCTTGAACAACCGTTTGCCTATGGTTGTTTCTTTTCAAATCCCCCAAACGGGTTACATATCAGACTGGTATAGAGTAGGTGGGGTGTGTTTCTATGCCTATCCATTTGACCTAGGGTTTTCAATTCATTTCCCCGCTACTCGTCAATGAGTTCCTTGAGACAGCCTTCGTTTCTCCTGCCCAACTCATGCCCTCTGTATGGAGGTTTCTCACCAGACCCACAACCTCCAAGTTGGTATTCCTGAAATTAGGTCCTGATACTGGTTGAGGGGTGCAGGTGCTGGTAGGTTTCAGTTTAGGGTTCGACCAGGCAGACCCTATTTGTTGTTTGACATTGAAAAGGCTGCTGATCGTGGTTGGATGGACATATATTTTTATGTTGAAAAGGCTTCCGTGGGTGTTGGTGGGGAAAATTTAATTGAACTTTGGAACATAGGTAATTTTAGTTGCATGCCTAATTTGTTATGTCATACTTATCTTACTTCCTCTCACCGTGCTGTTTTACAGGTGCCAGCTTGGAGCACATTGCTGTCGCTTCTGATTCTGCAAGCAAGGTTGACGCGTTTTGCACTTCTGCCAGATTCATCCTGCTGACAGGACTTGGCCGAACTGCGTAGGCAGAGACTCTGACCTGGCTGATGATTCAGACACTATCCTTGAAGTTGAGTTAATAAGTGTTCAAGCAGCTTCTGATATTGTTAGCATGTCGAGAGGTACATTCTTATGCCTCTTACTTATTCAACTTGTTGTCCATATTCTGTTTTTCTCAACTTGTTGTTCTCATGTTCTCAAAAGGCTACATGTTCAGGTCCTTTGAGCGTCAGTGAGCTGTTGGGTAAGGTTGTAGTTAAGTTGGAGGGCCAAAGCAAGTATGCTAGTTCTGGCTCTCATCCTGAGTCCACACCCAAGGAGCAACCACTTGTGGAGGTTAAGAAGCCACCTAAATTTACTCCTTCTCCTGTGAAGAAAAGGAAGTACTCTGTGGAGTTGCTGGAAGAAGTGGCAACTGCTGCCTTTCCAACCAGGTCATGCTCTAATTTGTCCAATCTGAGACTTCTCAAAGCCATGGCCTACTATAACAATCTCGGAGTTGAGGCTGCCAATACGGATGTGACCTCCTCTATTTGGAATGTAAGTGTCCATGTCAACTTATTGTGTCACGTTGCTGGCTGTGTTGTGTATTTATTTCATTTGTTTTCTAGGTTCTTGAAGGCACACTGGCGCTTCAGGATCTCCAAAAGTCTCAAGCTGCTGAGGTGGAGACTCTGCGCAAATCCAAAATTGACCTCTCCTCCAGGCTGAAGACGAGTGAGGAGAAACTGAGCAAGGCTAAAAGGGAACAAGAGAAGGCTATTGAGAAGCTTAAGAAAGATTATGGTAAAGTCATTGCTTCCAAGGATGCCAAGATCAAGGAACTGGAGGAGAAGATGTTAGGCTATGCAGCTTGGTACAGTCTTCGTGCCAGGTTGGATACTATGGCTGAAGCTGCAGAGAGTAAGACTGCTAACTGGAACAGGGAGAGGGATGAAGCCATGCTAGCCCAGTTGGAGGTGCCCCCAGCTCCTGGTTCCGCAGTGGAACAAGGCGAAGTGACCTCAGCCATGAAGCCTCCTCCTTCAGAAAAAGCTCCAACCAGCCAGGCTGAAGAGCCTCCAACTGGGGATAAGGATAAGGAGAAGACAGCAGAGTCTTGAAGTCATGTAATAGGACTTAGGCTGCTTTTTTAGAATTATTGTGTTTATTTGCTTGCCTCTAGACCTTTTTATTTTTGTTGGCTGTTGAATATTTTGGTTATTTCTGTTTTAACTTGCTCTGGTTTTTCAAGCTAGCTTGCATATTTTACTTGTGTTAGCTATATTTTATGTTTACTGTGCACATGTTTGGTTAATATTGGGACTAAGATGCCTACCATCTTGAAGCCTCAATATTTATAAGCATAAGTTGAGACAGGGTGTTTACCAAATCTCATAATTGTAAGTGCGGTCAGGTTGGATTAAGGTGCCTACCAACTTGAAATCCACCCATGCACTAGCATGTATTTTTTTCAACAGGTTGAATTAAGATGCCTGGCATCTTGAAATTCAATTGGTCTTGTTAAATCATACTTTGCTAATTATGTGTGTACAAATATTGCTATACTTATCATGTGCATAGGAAATAAAAAATATAAAAGTAAAGGAATATTAAAAAGATGCAGGGCAATAGGAATTTTATTACGTAGCTGGAAAATTAACATGTTATAGTATTATTCAGTATTTACAAGCAAAGCGTAACATACTCAAACATAATAAGTTTTCAAATGAAAAGCATTCCAACTATGAGGAATATATTTTCCATCCAATGTGACTAATCTGTATGCCTCATTGCTCAGAACTTCATCAATTTGATATTGTCCCTCCCAAGTAGGAGCCAATTTTCCTTTTTAAAACGATTTCCTCAATACGGAATCTCCTCCTGAAAGCTTCTCACTTTGACATTCTTGTTGTAAGATCTAGCTACTGCTTGGCGGTAGCTGGGCATTCGCAAGTTGGCGGTATCCCTTGCTTCCTCAGCTGTATCAAGGCTAGCAGCAAGTTAAGCATCATTTCCTTCTTGATTCTGCAACCCATATTTGTATGTGGGTACTCTCTGCTCTGTGGGAATTACAGCCTTGCATCCATATACCAAGGAGAATGGAGTCTGGTTGATTGCATTTTTTGGCGTTGTTCAGTCTGCCCAGAGAATGTTTGGGAGTTCATCAGCCCACCTGCCTTTCTTTCGCATCAGTTTTTTCTTTAGATTGTTTATTATCACCTTGTTACTTGATTCTGCCTGGCCGTTAGACTGTAGGTAGCGAGGTGTTGAGGTCGTAAGTGTGATATTCCAATCCTTGCAGAACTTCCTAGTCTTGTTACAAATGAAATGACTTCCATTATCACATACAATATCAGCTAGAATTCCAAACCTGCATAATATGTTTCTTTTTATAAAAGAAATAACTTGCTCATCTTTGACCTGCTTGTAAGCCTCAACTTCAATCCATTTGGAAAAATAATCAGTCATTGCCAACATGAAGACTCTCTGACCTGAATCTTGAGGCAACTTGCCAACAATATCCATCCCTCATTTGATGAATGGCCAAGGAGTCATGATGGAATGTAGTGGTTCAGGTGGCTGATGCTTAATTGGGGCAAACGTCTGGCAGGAATCACATTTTTTAGCATATTTGTTTGCATCCTTTCTCATGGTTGGCCAGTAGTAACCCATGCATAAGGCTTTGTTGCACAAGCTCCTACTACAGCATGATTCCCACACTCCTAATCGTGGAGAGCTACTTGTTGTTGTAGACACCTCAAGTATGGGCCTGAGGCTGATCTCTTGAAGAGAACTCCATTTATTAGTGTGTACTTGAAACATAGGTTATGTACCAGGTTGATTTTCAAGCAAGTCGTTGTGTTCAAGTTGTAGATTAATAACTGAGCCTGAGGCCCCAAGACATACCTTGAGGCTACAAGTTGTAGGTGTCTTGCCTGAGCCTTGTCTAGTGGGAGTTTGTCAGTCTACAAGTACTTGACTATGGTCTATGGCCAGCTTGTTTCTGGTGGAGTTGTGACCTGTAAGAAATGTGTGAGATACAACATACACTGATATTTGGAGACCATGAGTGTTAAGTCATGTAGAAAGTGTTACGTTAACCTGTAAGCATGCAATAATTTCTGCTTGTATTGCTTGATGATCAATTTCAATGGACGGGCTTTATACATGTACTATGTGGACATTGTTGGCAGACCAGCTAGAACTTGCTGCCTCCAAGTTTGCTAATAGACCAGCTTCAATATTTTGTTCCCTGGGTACTCGTTTGATTTCAAAACTCTCAAACAATGAGGAGATTTGTTTAATTAGATCTGCGTAGGCCTCCATCCTGGGGTCTTTGGTTACGTATACCCCATTGACTTGATTCACCACCAGCATTGAATCACAACTTACCTTTACATATTTTGCCTTAAGTTCAAGTGCTGCCTGCAAAGCGACCACCAATGCTTCATATTCTGACATGTTGTTTGTGGTTTTGAAACTGCAACATACAGCCTGGGGTATTATGTCCCCCCGTGGTGACTTCATCACAAATCCACAACATGTTCCCCTTATATTTGATGCTCCATCAGTATGTACCTCCCAAACTGCCTGTTGTTCTCCTTCTAGTTGTAATATATCCTGGTTGGCGATTGCCATCATGTTTGGGCTGAAGTCTGCCACAAAATATGCCAAAGCCTGGGATTTTATTACCGTACTTGGTTCGTAGTGGATGTCATATGTGCTTAGATGAACTGACCATTTTGCCATACGGCCAGATAGCTCTGGCTTTCTTAGCACACTCTTGAGTGGGTAGTTAGTCTTTACTATCACAACATGACTCTCAAAATATGGTCTCAGCTTAATAGAAGATATAATTAAAGCTAAAACCAATTTTTCAAGTGGGGAATACCTTGTTTCAGCATCTAGTAGACTTTTACTTACATAGTACACAGGTTGTTGGTGCCCATCTTGTTCTCTGACAAGTACTGCACTTGCTGAAGGTTCTGATACATTCAGGTAGAGGTACAAATGTTCTCCCTGCAGATCTTTGGACAGCAGTGGTGTGCCCCCAAATGCTTCTTTAAGTTCTGGAAGGCTTCATCATGTTGTGGAGTCCATTCAAAGCGCTTGTTCTTTCTGAGTATATCATAAGACAACATGCACTTGTTTGCAGACTTGGATATAAAGAGATTGAGCGCAGCCCTGCCCGTAAGCTTTTGTACATCTTTAATATTCCGAGGCCTTTCCAAGTTATGAATTGCTTGAACCTGCTCTAGACTTGCCTCAATTCCTCTTTTGGTGACCATGTACCCTAGAAATTTGCCAGACGACACACCAAAACTGCACTTTAAAGGGTTAAGTTTCATGTTATATTTCCTGAGAATATCAAAGGTTACCTTCAGGTCCTTGATGTGATCTTTAGCCTGCTTGGACTTTACCACCATATCGCCTATGTACACCTCCATAGTCTTTCCAAGTTGGTTTTTGAACATCATGTTAACCAGTCTTTGACAACTTGCCCCTGCATTTCTTAGTCCAAAAGGCATTTTATATAACAATACATACCTTTGTTTGTCATGAAGGCAATCTTTTCCTGGTCGGCAGAATTCATTGCTATCTGGTGGAATCCACTTGAAGCATCCAGGAATGTTAATATTTCGTGGCCAGCCGTTGCATCAACTAATGCATGAATGTGTGGCAAGGGAAACGGATCTTTGGGACATGCCTTATTCAGGTCAGTGAAGTCTATACACATACGCCACTTACCGTTCTTCTTTTGTACCACCACCACATTGGACATTGGCCTCCTTTATAACTCCAGTGCCCAACAACTTGTCCATCTCCTGATCAATGATTTCATTTCTTTCTCGAGCAAATCTCATTCTCTTCTGTTGTACTGGTTTGCATGTTGGGTCAATGTTCAAGCTGTGAGTTATTACCTTTGGATCAATGCCAGTTATATCTTCCGAGTCCCAGGCAAAGCAGTCTGTATAACCCTTCAGAAAGGTGACAATTTGTTCCTGAATCTCAGGTTGCATGTCAGTTTCCATTTGTACAACCTGCTGTGGTTTGGACGAATCCAGAATTACAGGATGTAAATCATATTTCTATTTGGTCACATCTTCTTGAATCTGTCCTAATTGTAATTGTTATGCCTGGTGAGTTCTGGAAGGCTTCAGGCAGGCCATGTAACATTCTTTGGCTAGACTTTGGTCTCCTTTGATGGTTTGCACTCCCCAAGGTGTGGGGAATCTTTATCATTTGGTGATATGTGGAAGGGACAGCCCTCAAGTTGAGGATCCAATGCCTTCCCAGCAAGACATTGTATGGGGTCAGGCTGTCAATAACACAAAAGTCTTCTAGCAGGTTGAGACCTTCAACATAAGTGGGTAACGTGATTACTCCCAAAGTTCTTTTTGTTTCCCCATTATAACTGACCAGAGTGACTGATTTCCTGGTAATGTATTCTTCCTTGATACCCATTTCTTTGAGTGTGCCAAGCATAATAAGATTAACAGAACTTCCCCCGTCAACTAGGACCCTTTCGATAAAATAATTTCCAATTGATAGAGATATGACCAAACAATCATGGTGGGGTTCGGCAACCTCACAGATATCCTCCTGGGTGAAGCTAATGGCAGGCAGGGCATGATGGTCTGCTCGGCTTGAACTTGGGGGTTGTAGACTGTTCTCCTTAGCATGCCACCTGGCTGAGGAATATGTGGTCCCACAAATATTCGATCCTCATGTGATAAAAGTAACTACTTTTGAATGAGAGGGTGCAGCCTGCTTACCATGATGAGGATCCCTTGGTTTCTGCATGTGAGCTAAGAACTCCTGCAAGTATCCCTTCCTTACAAGGTGACTAATTTCCTTCCTGAGAGTAATGTAGTCCTCTGTGTTGTGCCCAATGTCATTATGGAATTCACAGTACTTGGAAGAGTCCTTGGTGCCAGCTGGTTTGTCACACTTTTTCGGCCATTTGACAATTCCACCCAAACTATCAAGTCTGGCTACCAACTCCGGTATCTGGACATTGAAGTTGTACTCATGAAGGGCTGGTGGTAAGCTGGGATCTTCCCTCCAGTCATGTTGTATTTGTAAGACATTCATGTTTAACTTTGTTTCCTCCATCCTTGGGTACGACCTGGGCCTGACATCCTATCTTTTGTTGTGAGTCATCTTACGAGATGAGCTTTCATAGATATGTGTAGTCTGCATGTCCTTATCCTCATCTAGGCGTATGAAGGCCAGGGCTTTAGCCTAAACGTCCTCAAAGTAACCACAAGGATATCCAGTCAACTCCTTATACAGCTCTGAGTCCTTTAATAAACCCTATCTGAAGGCCTCCACTACTGTTGGCATGTCACACCTGGGAATGGATACCTTATATCTGTTAAAGAGATTCAAATAATCCCTCAAGGGTTCATTTAGCCTCTGAATAATCCTGTAAAGGTCACTGGTCTACTTTTCCAACTTGTGGCTGCTTGCAAATTGCAAGTTGAACGAATTCACCATGTATGCGAACGAGGAGATTGAACTGATTGGTAGGTTGACAAACCATTGCAAAGTTGGCCCTGTCAAGGTTGCACCAAAACCTCTACACATGCAGGCTTCCCTTAGTTCACGAGGAATTGATATAGTGAACATCTTCTGCTTGTACTGAGCAATGTGGTCGACAGGATCGGTTGTTCCGTCATATAGCTTCATGGAAAGAACAATGAACTTCTTGGGGATCTCAACAGAGCGATGGAATCAGCGAATGGTGAGTCTGCATAACTGGTAGGGGTTGCCTTTTCCAAGGGTCTAGGTACACCTGGGATTTTTGTTATCGTTTCTCTCAGCTCCTGAAACTGCCTCGCCACAGGATTGTCTACACCTGCCACCACGTTAGTTGGAATAACATTATTAGCTTGAACATGATTACCTATTGGTGGATCTCCAGGTAGGACACTTGGCCCAGCTTCCAAGTCGATAACACGCCTGGGAGGGGTTGTGAATTGATCAGGCTCATGAGTGACTCCATCCATATCCATCATCAATGGAATTTGGGAAGTGTCCCTGCTTGCTTGCTTCTTGGAATTTGCCGTCATTGAAGCTACTGATTGAACTTTAGCTTGCAAGCCTTCATTCATTTGCTCAATCTACGCTACCTTGTTGGTCATCACATCCACCTGCTTCATTATTGAACTAAAGCCCTCCTCAACGCGCTTGCCGAGATCATCTTGGTTCTTGGAACCAGGTTGATTTGATGATGGGGTTTCCATAGTTGAACTCAAAAATCAGAAAGAGATATTTAGCTAATTTTCTTAACAAGTTTCCCCACGGTGGGCGCCAAACTGTTTTAACAAAAATTTGCACAAATTGATTATACAAATTTTGGGTAACTTGTCAAGATCAACCAAACATTAAAATGAAAGACAAAGCAAATATTTTTGATGTGGAAACCCTTTGATAGGGAAAAACCACGGGAGTTAGGACCTTCCTTGCCAACAAAACTCAACTAGGACTTAAATTTGGTTACAAGCTGAAGTATTGAGTTGTACAAGGTGAATACTAATTGCATTACAAGCTGAACTATCAGAAATAAACTCTTATGTTAGTGTTTTTTCACTTGTATGTCTTTTAATTTACAAACTATTGTATTTATACTAACAAAATTATGTTCCTATTTTCCAAGTCCTTAGCTATTTGTATGGACTGTTATGCTGACTGCTTCTGGTCGTGGCTGTCAGCTCCTTCCTTGATTTTAGGATGGTGGAGTTGACTTGAGCTGTTGCCCTACTCTTCCGCTTGACCTGGTCCATGATCCTCCTAGTCAGCTTGTATGGATTGACTGTGGTTGTCTGTCAGCTCCAGGCTGTTTGTATTATTCTGCTTGTATATGTCTCAGGCTGTAAATTGTACTTCAAGTTGTAATTAATGTATTTATCAAATGTATTTCAAATATTCTAATTTATTCAAATATTTGATAAACGTTATGCATATTTTATCGGTCCCAACAGGCACTATAAAAAACACAATCTATCAGAAGCCATGTGGCATTGCTACAAACACAACTCAATTAATATAAACTCGGCAACTTTAGTTTTTACAATGTCCAAGCATTATTACACTAACACTGCAAATAGCTGAAGTAAAACCTCTAATACCTGTAATCCAGAGATTTACAATAGAACAACCCTGTACAGATTCCTTCGTATGATATATATACCCAGTTTAGCTCAATAAGTGACTCTGTGTGTTCGTATACGTATTTAACTACAAGGTTCTGGGTTATGATATTACGAACAGCCTGTTGTGGTATGAAGTCGGATACTACTGAAGGGTGTCAGTCCTCTGCCTCACCAACTCTCTAGCAGACATGCTCACCATCTTGTAGCTTGATGATTGTCATTTCTCCATTTTGTAGTCCTAGCTTGGAATTTGTAACAAATTCGATGGGATGGACATTCGTGACCAACCGGAACACCTCTTCATTTATGTCAAAAGAAACAAGCACCTCATAGGTTGTACGACCTGGTAGGTTAGCCAACCAAAAGAACCGGCCATTTGAAAAAACAGAATTTGGACTATGGCTCATTGTTAAGTTCTGATCTTGAAGTTCTGTCCAGGAGTTAATTGCGCCCTGTAGATTTCCATTCGGGGTATATCCCTATGTATGAGACAGATCACTTTGACTTGATTCGTATGTGTACTCGTACAGTTCGTCATCCAACCGATTGACCTTGATGGTTATAGGAGGGAGGGGGACATACTAGACAAAAACTGGGTTATAAACCCCAATTTCCAGTTGATCATTGTCTCCATAATGGACTTGGTGACAAACAATCCCTTTGGAACTCCCAATTGCAGTTATAGATTCCAGCTCCTCTTCATCGTATTGTTGTTGATTAGTTCAAAGAAAATGTGCTCTGTCGAGATTAGAACTGCACGAATATATGTCATACCTCATCCCGTCTTCCAGCTGAAACTCGATCAGATATCCAGATTTTAGATATAATGTAAGCATTTGTATTGCTTCTTCCATCCAATTATTCCAAGCAGATCTTCATTGGGAGATTAAAAAGTACCCCATCCATAGTGGCATCTGGCAAGTTTGTCTGGTCTCTAACAAAGTAACCAATCAGGTGTTGAAAAATGTCAAGTTTGGAACTCCTTTTGGAGGTGCTCTAATAGAGATAATTTGAAACCAACGTATAGAGGTTGTTCCTTGATATGAGGACATCAACTTTCATGTTTGGATCTATTTGAAATTTCAAATGGAATCCATAAATAATTGAGTGGTAAGAGGAGTTTGCATGATATACCTTCAGCAGAAAATACACGGGCTGATACACGGCTATGTGTTTTCTTCAGCAGACTGTGTATTAGTTCCAGAGAGATACACGGGCTGGTACACGGTCATGTATTTTCTCAGGAAACCGTGTAAATCCTGCTGAGGATACACGATTGGATACACGGTCGTGTACTTTTCAAGAGGCCGTGTATTTTTCCTACAAGCCATTTTGTCTGATTTTAATTGGACTGGGTGGGCTGTGATATTGTGCTAATAACTCGACATTTG
>JAUEJK010103500.1:0-11561 GCA_032274865.1 Eryngium alpinum | reverse complement strand
GATTGTCAGAAATACTGAGAGAGAGAACAGAAAAGGTATAGATAAGATAGTAGAATTAGAAAGTGTGAGAAATTGCAGAAGGAATAGAGAGGCAGAAGATACACGTGTCTCCATGTAAGATCACAATTTTCATAAATCAAATCTTTATAGGCAGTTTCTCTCAGTTAAATCACTGCCCTCATAACTAACTCCCAGAAGCTCACACAACATGCTAATAAGTGCAACAGATTATTAGTTAGCCATGGCTGAACAGAAATTTTCTAAAACAGAAAATCTTAAGTGAAACTGTGAATTCAAGGAAATACACCCTTTGGAGGTACTCCCCCCCTCCACCCAACCTTCGCTGCAGTGCTCTATTGAGTTATTGGTGATTTAGTAGTCTTCCATATCTATACAATTCCCTTGCCTTAGTCCTCGTATGGGCTTAGGTTAAAACATTAAATTTTCAGGTGCAAGCAGCTATGTATTTGCAGTACCCTGTTCAATGTGATTTTTACGTCAGTGACATATTTACCATGGCGTCGCCTAGGCGTCGACAAGGCATCACCAAGGCGTCCAGGAAAAGATTGAGTACAAGGCGTCCGTTACGCCTTACGAGTTGTCGCCTTAAAGAGCGCCATAGTCGCCGACCTATTGCCGAAGCGCCACAAACGCCACGATTGTCACAATTTTTTTGTGTTAATCTCATCTTCATAGTTGATTAATTTTCAAAAATAAATAAATTACACATATTACTCTTATCTTTTATGTTTGATTAAGCATGGCACGCATGAATACAACAAATTAAAAAAAGGAAGGGGAAGAAAATGACAAAATAAAAAACTTAAGGGGAAAGCATTGGACTATTTGTTATCATATCTTCATACATAGAAACTTATGGTGATGACTTTGATGTTTTAGACTTAACTGCGTTAATTCAAAGTATTTAAGGTTTCATGAGTATTTAAAATTTAAATATTAAAAAGTTGTGTAGAGATATATTTATAATTTTATATATAATAAATATTATTTATAGTCGCCAATAGCGCCTTACGGACGCCATGGCGGGCGCTTTAACGTTTAGGCGTCCTGGCATGCCACCAACGCCGCAACTCGCCAGGGTGCCATAATAACCTTGGTGAGTGATATAAAAAAGTTTGATTAATCCTAGATGAACTACTTGAATCCAATTTGTACAATCAATAATTTCCATATTTTTACAGGTCCATGTCATCTTGGTGCCGAGTTCATATTCCTCATGACAACTATTGTATTTTGGTGCCTTTTCTTAGTTGCCTTTATAACACTAAGTTAATATTTTGGTGCCTTTTCTTAGTTGCCTATATAACACTAAGTTGGTATTGTTTCTCCGTCATATTATTCAGATGCATTGAGGTGTATCCATTACCAAACCTTATATGGTGTTGTCTTTAATAGAATATAAAAGGTGTCATGAAATCACCGTTCTGCTGTAAGTCTGGCTGCAATGTTTGGGAGAATGACCGCGCATATACGTAAGCTTCTATAACTTGTTGAATATGGAAAAATACGACAATTAACAATGGGTTGCCTATTCAGACATTTTTCAGTGGTCAAAATCATCACGAACAGTCACAAACTATGTGCAGTTTTCTTAAAGCAATAAACATGGATATATGGTACAAGTAATTTTCTGTCTTTTAAAACAACCGAGATGAAATCAGATAAAACACTTCGAGATTGTCCTGAGCACTAGTTGTATATACAGCCACTTGGTTATGAAATTTACTTGTCCACGCCATTCATATACAGTTTGTACAGGATAACACCCACAGAATTATGACTACTTAACTCTTGTTACTCACTGGATCTTGCTCAGCAGTATTAAATAGAACAACAATAGAGGAAGCAGTTGCATGTTCTTTCTAATAGCAAATCTTTTGGGTCAACTTATATTTCGAGCCTAAATAGAAATGCATTGAATGATAGCGAAACTCTATCAGAATACTGGGAGCAACAAATTTGAATTGAATTCCCAATGACTTTAAATCATTTTTTTGTCTACATACAAGAACGACATCTAATGCAATTGCCAATGGCTTCAAATCAACCTTTGGTAAACAAATGTATCTGAACTTCCACTACCACGTGGGATAAAGTATTTTGTAAACTTTATTAATGACTTTTCTCAGTCCACATGGATATAAAATAAGGAAAAAATAAATTTGTACACTAAATTTTCAAAGATTCCAAAGCTTTTAGCAATAGTACTCCCATGGAATATGAAGACATGTTTTAAACTTTGTTACGTTCCATGATGTATCATCCAAAACACATTAATTTTGCAGCATGTATTGATCCATCTACTTCTCCTATTAATTAGACTTGCTTTAATCTTTTACAGTTCTGATTTCTATCATGCTTTGCTACTAAATTCACGTTTACTGCTTATCTGGATTGGTTATCTTAAGTATTGCATTATGCAGTACAAATTGATATCTGATTAACTGAAAGTAAATAAGCCATCTTTATAATTCATCCCAAATAGAATTATAAACCACCATACCATATTACTTCGGTGCAATAAACTACTAACAAGTTCTAATTATCATCTCCAGTGCACATTGTTCAGGTGTAGCCTACATTCAGTATTAATACCTCCCCTATGCAATCAGATCCCCATAACAACTGATTTGCCCATAATTACAAACAGAACACATCATTATTATTACATAGATGTATAACTACATTATATACATATAAGCATATCTACAAGTGAATATAAGTACCTGAACGCACTCCGCGTGATCTCCCAAACTACGGTACTCGGGATTGGGTTTGGATCCGCCGGCGTAACCGACAGTAGTCCGGACAACTCCATCCACGCAACCAAACACCGATTCGGACCTCCAAAAACTCCCGAGAGCAAACACCGCCAATTTTAGTGGCTGATTTATCGGATCTTTTGGAACCTGAGAGATCCGATCCGGAAATCTTATGGCCGAAACCATATTGACTGCCATGCTCATCAAGCAAAAGCACAGAAGATGATGATAAAATGAATATAGATTCCGCTCAGACAGTTTCATTGCGATTCTGTAAAACTCCGGCGGATAAATTATCCGGCGAGTTTACCGAATTTAGCCGTACACGCAACTGCGGAATCGGACGGCTGCTCATATACACCAACTTCTATTTGACGGATTTTAGATTTAATTTTTTCTATTAGGATACCAAGTTAAAATTCTTTTAGGAATAGTACTAGTTATATTCATAATTATTGTTTGTTTTAAAATACTTATATCAAATAAATATTTACTCTAAGCCCAAGTCTAATTTTAATTATATATTAAATTAAAATCTAAAATCTAAAATTTAATTTGATATGTTTTTTATTAAAAAATATTAAATAAAAGTGGGTGAAAACATCACCTAAAATTACGTAAAATTTATCTTAAAAGCAGATAAAAAAAGAATGGATGGAGTAGTTTATAAAATTTAATTTATGAGATAATACTGTCTATTTAGCTTTTTAAGTGGTCTTTAATTTTTAACTTCTAAAAAAGTTTAAAGTGTTTATCTTATTTTTTTATGCAAAAGCTAAATATTAAACTTATTACATTTAATATAAAAAAATATTAAAAGTTAAAATAATTTTAGGATATTTTCATCTTAGCTTTTTGAAATTAATTAATTTATATTAATTTTCAAAAAAATAAATTTTAATAAATAAACAATCTTATTTAATTTATTAACGGTAAAAGTAAAATTAATTTTTAATAATAAAAAATAAAAATAAAAATAATAAAATTACAAACGAAAATAAAAAATATATCATCTTAACTATTTTTCTATATATAATTTTAGATTTTAAACGATTATTTTAGGTGTTTGAACAGCTTCAGATTACCTCTTAAAATAATAATAATAATAATAATAAAAGAAAAGAAAATGAATTTTTAAAAAGTAACATGCTTAGTTAAGTTGAGCATAGACGTCAATTAAATCATTTGTTTTGAAAGATATATCTTCAAATATATAGATTAAAAGATGGAGATGGAGGTACTAAAATTTTTACTTATAAAAGATATTAATATTTTAAAGTATAATATATAAATAAATAAATAATTACATATATGATATAAATATATATCCTAATATTTCAAATTTTATTATAAAACTAAATATATTTATTTCTTTAGAAGAGAAATAAATAAAATTATTCAATATAATAAACGGTATAATCTATAAAGAGTTAATTATTTTACTATTCATTTAAATTAAAATCTAAAATAAAATAATGAACTAAATATAAAAGTGTAATAGTCGCTTTAATTAAAAGTAAACAAGACATAAGGTATCTCAGAAATTGAAGCAAAAACTCCTCTCAATTACACGTATACTTCGAATTAGGATGCATTCTCCATTCTCCCGTCTTAAATATTTGATTTCAGATTCACTTCTCAAATTACTTATGTTACGTATGTGAATTTTAGATCAATTACAACATCGCATATAAGATTTGTCCTTATTTATATAAAGGGTTTATTATTATTATTGTTCTTTTACTTAAGGAAAATATATGTTTTTATTATTTATGATAATTGTTAGAAACCTGTGATTGTAATACTTGGTATTTATTATAATTTGTATTCATCTTATTTTGTAAATCATTTTAAATGTGAGGATGAAGTATATTTCATGTTGACGAATGAAATAACTGTGTGCATAATGATGCAATCTATGTTTTAGCGGCTGCAAACTCACAACCCGTTGCAAACCCGCGTGCCATTCCAAACCCTGTAGGAGTATTTCCGGACGTTTCAAATGTCTGCCGACACAAAGTTCGCACAGGAGAACAGAACAAAACGGCACCCATAACGGATGTTACAGTGGTAGCAGGTAAGAAAATACATAACAAACGGAAGATAAGTAGTCCAGATAAGAAATTGCACCGAGGTTCAGCTATCACTCAGAAATCAAGTCTTCGGGTTCCTAAAAGATTTGGTTAGTATAATACATCTGTTATATTAAATAAAAATTGGTTATATTGCACACTGTCTTACTAACTTATTGTATAATTTATTGTTACACAGTTAGTACTCCTGCTGCGACTCATGATGGTCAACTTGCTCCTAAGGCAAGCGCTGCAGTATTGGAGAATTGTGTAGAAGCAAACCCTGTCAAATCAAAGGCAAGAAATCGAGATATGGGTTGCCCTGGGAAAAAGTTATTTTCTGAACATGCTGATCTCCCTAATACAGGAAATGTGGACTATAAGAATATTGATGCGGATTCTTATGTTTTATATAATATCACCTGTGTAGATGCAGAAGTCCCTTTTTGACTATTGTTATTTAATATTGGTGCAGAGTACTCAAATATTGTTGGCTATTTTGATACAGACGGCGATACAGAAATTAGTGATGATGGTATATAATTGCAGGATATATCAATAGATAGCGCCTACTTTTCCTGTAAACCTTTTACAATTTGTATTTATAAAATTTATCTGTTTGTAGATGTTGTATTAAATTACAATGCAGAAGATAATGCAGACGAATCAATGAATTCAGGTATATGCATCAATGACCATACATTTCTATTGTAGTGTAGCTATATATTTTAAGAGTAGTCAGGCTAAAATATCGAACATATTCTCTACTTCATTTGTAGCTATACAGACGGACGAAGTTGAAAGTGATACTTGGGCAGTTGATAAAATGAAATGTGCGTAAGATGCTCTTCGCTTCTAATCTGTTGTCTTAATTGTTACAAATAATGTATTAGGCCGTAGTAATCTGAAGCAGTATGATGTATAAAAACTTGCAGTGGTACCAGATGAATATCAATCTCTAGGCGGCCCTACTGCTGAATGTCCAAAATGTAAAGCACAGATGTGGAAGCAAGAAAGAACCAATAAACAGGTTACAAAGGGACAACCGAAATTCAAGCTCTGTTGCTATAAAGGTAGAGTTCAGCTTCCTGTTGCTAAATCGACTCCTCCTTATCTGCAAGAATTGTACGATGACAAAGTCAAAGGTCCTACTTTTCAAGATGTGTTCGTATCTACAATTCAATGTTTAGATTTACGTCAATGGGAGGAAATGTTGATCATAGCATAAATCGGAATGGAGCACCATACGTTTACCATCTCAATGGTCAGAATCATCATCAGTTTGGTTCTTTACTGCCCAAGGATGGCCAGGACCCTCGGTTTTGTCAATTGTACATATATGACACAGAAAATGAAGTTGGAAATAGGATGCGTTGGATAAATGTCAATGACAGTAACTGAGTCGATCCTGAAATTGTTGAAGGACTTTTGAAAATGCTCGATGAGACAAATCGGTTGGTGAAATATTTAAGGATGGCACGTGACCGATTCGAAGATGATCAAATTGTTGATTTGAAAATTGTTCTCAAGGTATCACGAGCAGAAAGCGGCACGGAGAACCACATCACCCCTTCAGATGAAGTAGCGGCTGTTAATGGTTGGTGATCTAGAGGAGCATGTGGCCGTCGTGATATTATTATTGATAGCAAAATCGATGGGTTGAAACGTATATCTGATGTTCATCCTTTGCCAATGTCACTGCAGTACCCGTTGCTATTTCCTTACGGTGACGATGGGTTCCATGAGAAAATATTTTTTTACCAAAGTTTCAGGGGAGAAAGATATTATAAGAGAGACAGTTTTATTGCGCGAATATTATGCTTATATGCTTCAGATTCGTAAAGATGGAGGTATTTTTTATAGACTTGTAGTTTGTATATGTAAATATTTGCCTGAAATGTTATGTTAATTTTGTACATTGTTTTGTTTCGCATGTATGAGTCTTAGGCTGGGTGCCCGATTGTTTTAGCAATTTATTGTGGATTCTTTTTCTGATATCGAACAGTCGCGGCTGTAGTGGATGCGTTGTAATCAGAAAACTCTTCGGAACGAATTATATAAGCATATATATAATTATTTTAAGGAAGGTGACGGGGATTTATCCAATATTGGCAAATGATATATTCTCCCAAGTTCATTTGTTGGTTCAAAACGCTATATGCAACAGAACTTTCAGGATGCACTTGCAGTATGCAGACACATAGGTCATCCTGACCTATTCCACGATGACATGCAATCCTATGTGGGATGAAGTGCTGCAGGCAATGTCTTTACTTCCTGGATGTCGTCCAGTTGACTGTCCAGACATTATAGCTCGTGTATTCAAGCTGAAGTTACAACAACTAACAAATGATATTAAGAAGAAGAATTTCTTTGGGAAATGTATAGCAGGTGAAGTTTCATTAGTTATCATGATATGCAATTGATTTTATAATAATTATATATTTGTAGCCTAATTGTTATTGTATAATATACAGTGATGTATGTTGTTGAGTGGAAAAAAAGGGTCTTCCTCATGTGCACATGCTAATATAGCTGGATGGACCAGCGAAGAAAAAATTAAATGAAAACGTGGATAAGTACGTTTGTGCAGAGATTCCCAATGATCAGACTGACCCAAAAGGATGTGCTGCTGCCAAACTTTTTAATATTCATGGTCCGTGTGGTTTGGAAAGAAAGCACTCACCATGCATGAAGGGTGACAAATGTATCCGATATTTCTCTAAAAGGTATTGAAACTGAAGGAAGTTTTTTTACCATATGCTATAATCACATATTCAATGATTATACTATTTAAAACAGAAGCTAACTTCTGCTGTGATGTAGGTACTGTGCAGAGACGACGTTCGATAAATGTGGTTTTCCTATCTATCGCAGGCGCCAGACTGATAATGTAGTAAATGTTCGTAAAAGTGTTCTCGATAATCAGTGGGTTGTCCCTTACAATCGTGATTTATTGGTTAGATATCAGTGTCACATTAATATTGAAATTTGCAATCGTGCACGGTGTTTGAAGTATTTATTTAAATACTGCCTAAAAGGAAGTGACCATGCTACTGTAGAGGTCAAGTCAAAGAGACATGGGGAGTCCAATGGGTCTTAAAATAATTGTGTCGATGAAATACGTCGGTTCTTTGATGGTCGGTACATTTGTGGTGCTGAGGCAGCACATCGGATCTTTGTATTTGACATACATCACAGATCTGTATCAGTGGAGAGGCTTCTATTTCACTTAGAAGGGGAGAAACGCATCACCTATCGGGAAACTGATGTTATTGGAGAAGTTATCGAGGAGGCAGAACTTACTCCCAGTAAGCTTGAAGCCTTCTTTAATCTAACCCAGTCAGATGTTGAAGCTAGACAATATACGTACGATCAGATACCACAGAAGTATGTTTGGGATCGGAAGAATCACTGTTGTAATATGCGTTTGAGAGGGCTTCACATTGGTAGACTCTGCTACACTCACCATTTAACTGGAGAGAAATGGTTTTTGAGGATGTTGTTGTGTAAAGTTTCTGGGCCCACTTCATTTAAATATTTGAGGACAGTTAACGGAGCAACATATGATACTTTCCAAGAAGCGTGCAACGCACGTGAATTTCTTTAGAATGATAATGAATGGCATGATTGTCTGACCGAGTATGAGAAGTACGCGCTCCCACCGCAAATTTGCCAACTATTTGTACATATTATGATTAATTGTAAAGTGACTGATATGAAGAAACTGTGGAAAGATCATTGGAACTCCATGGTATATGACATAGCACTATCAAGGCGGACAAAATCTGGGCAAGATGAAGTTAATTTGTCCAATAACCAACTTCAGTTTTTAACCTTGGCAGGTAAGGCTCTTTTCCCATTCTCACGGCAAATATATATAGAAGGCTATGTATACGAGTTTATTTGTTCTCAATTTATGCATTATATGACAATTGGTGCTGTGTAACTTAGTTGGAGTTTGTAGGTACTTTATCAGCTGTAGCATAACAACTTATTACCTTCATTGGAGGGCGGAATAATCTAAAACCCAGATGCTTAGATAGAAATTTTATGTTTTTATACAGAAGGCGTAGTTAGGGGTCTTCCTAACGGTGTACTCTGAATGATTATATTGATTAATGCAACCATGTTTCTGCGTTGACCAATACAAATTATATTTACCCCTGAATCAAGTTCTTGATTTACAGGATGTGGTAATTTTGATGACCACTCATTGTTTCATTGCTCAACATCTTCATTAATATATATGCAGTTTTAAATATATGTACTGCATGAGTAAAAATAGATACTTTATTTTATAGATTCATTGTTGTTTGCATATTTCTGTAACTTAAGTGGTATAATATATAATATAATGATGTGCAGTCGTACCCGTATAGAAATGAATTAGAAATTAGTAGGGTTTATGAAATATATAGTGCCATGGGTTTTTTTTTGCTGCCATAAAAACCTTGAGAATGCTAATGTTAGTGGTGTTGATATGCTTCTTTTGTATGAAGAGCTTGATAAGATTTTACGCAGTCTTAGTAAATCACTACAGGATTTCAAGCAGCTTCCGCAGCCATCCTCAAATTATTTGAATCCGTCGAAGCGGAATCTTATTATTGAGGAGACTAGTTATGGTACAGACGAAATGGCTAAATAACATTCGGAGCTACTAGCTAGGTGAAACAGTGACCAGCGTGCTGTTTACAATGCAATTGTGAAATCTGTTGATCAACAGAGAGGTGGAGTATTCTTTGTATCTGGATCTGGCGGTTGTGGTAAGACTTATCTATGGAAAACAATTATTACAAGACTTCGATCTCTTGGCAAAATTATTTTACCCGTGGCATCATCCGGGATTGCTGCCACTTTATTGCCCGGTGGGAGAACTGCTCACTCTCGCTTTAAAATTCCCATTGTAGTGGATGATATTTCCACATGCGATATAGCGCATAAGTCAGACATAGCTGAACTTCTTAAGAAGACCGACCTGATCATTTGGGATGAAGCACCCATGCAGAACAGATATGTATTTGAAAGTTTGGATCGTAGTTTACGCGATATAATGAAATCAGTCAATTCCATCCGTTCTGAAATACCATTTGGAGGTATTACTGTAGTCTTTGGAGGAGATTTTCGACAAATTCTTCATGTCATCTCTATGGGATCACGAAGCGATATTGTCAACGCCTGTATTACCCGTACTCGATTGTGGGATTGCTGCCAGATCTTTACTCTGAAAACTAATATGCGGTTGAATGAAGGTGATAATGAATCCGACAAGGACACAATCAAAACTTTTGGGCGATGGATTTTGGATGTGGGAGATGGTAGTACAGATTTGTACTTGAGTAAGAGCGGCACAAAAAGTGTTTTTGAAGACTTAATTGAAATACCATCTCAGTACTGTTTCAATTCACCAACTGCATCAGTACATAATATCATTGAAAGTACTTTCCCTGACATTGACACATTGTATGAGAGTACTAATTATCTTAGCGGTCGAGCCATACTCACCCCTACAAATGCTACTGTGGCAGAACTCAATAAGAAAATACTTGCAAAAAATTCAGGCGTGCCTTTCCACTATTATAGTTCCGACACTGCTGAGGAGATCGGTGCTTCAGATACTGACTTTCAGTTAGAGTATCCTGTAGAGCACTTGAACTCCTTAACCTTACCTGGCATTCTTCCACATAACTTGCAGTTGAAAGTTGGCGCAACAGTTATGCTAATGAGGAACCTGAATTAAACGCTCGGTCTCTGTAATGGCACACAGCTTATTGTCAGGAGGTGTATGAAGAATGACATTGAGTGCGAAGTCATAGTGGGAAATTATGTTGGTACACGTCACATTATTCCACGGATGAAACTGAGTCCTACTGATTCTAGATTGCCTTTTCTCCTCATCCGCAAACAGTTTTCTGTGCAGATTTGTTATGCAATGACAATTAATAAAGCACAGGGGCAGTCTCTTGACAGAGTTGGAATATACTTGCCGGATCCAGTTTTCTGCCATGGCCAACTATATGTAGCCCTAAGCCGGGTTACCTCTCCAGAAGGTTTGAAGGTACTTATCATGTCTGACAAAGGGAAGAGTACGAATGTAACAAGAAATGTTGTGTTCCATGAAGTATTTTATAGTTTACCCAAGACATGAATAGTTATTCTATGTTTTGCCCATTAAAACTTCTGATACATATGTATTTACTTAGCAGTATATACTTCATGGAGAATGACATCTGGAGGTTAGGTTTTGTACTCCATAATGTTGACATGCTTTGTACCACTTCTTTTGTACCTATATATTATAAGAATAGCCCTTATGGTACCAATTGCAAGTCTACCAATGTAACAGAGATCTTATAATTGATGAACTATTATAATTGATGAACTATTTTATACTCTATGTTAAACAGATGATCGCTATTTATAGGATGTGCATCGCTATTTGTGATATATATCTTTTCAGTTTAGAATTAAATTGTGGATAATTTCTTATAAATGAAAATAAATTTTATATTAAATGCTTTATTATATAATTTATCCTAGAACCAGGAGTATTTAATGGTGCTCAACATTTTTCAAAATTGGGCATTAATATGAGAAATTCATTTCAATATTTCAAAAGAGTAAATCTATGCGTACAAACTGAATCTACTAACAAAAACACTACCCAATAGTAATTTGACAAGTGGCTTTATTTAGGGGTAAATTT
>JAUEJK010103389.1:0-11562 GCA_032274865.1 Eryngium alpinum | reverse complement strand
AAGGAGTATACTCCTGAAGAAATTGCAAGGAGGCAGGAGAGATTGCGCAAGCAAAGAAGTGAAGAAATTCGGAGAACTAATGAATTGTCCAGGCAGCGAGATAAAGAAGCCTACCAAGAACGATCCCCACGCCGACCGAGGAACAAAAATCGATCTATGAGCAAAACCAGAAAAAACAGATCCGGGCATGGAGGAGGCCCGCCTTCTAATAGTTCCAGCAACTCGGATGACGGTAGTTCGGACGACGGGAGCAGATTGAGCAACAGTTCGTCCGGTCGGTCAACCAACCCATCAGTGCCCGATGAAGGTCTGGAAGCTAGGCTTGCGGTGATGGAAAGATTTATGTTGGGAAAAGGGAGAGAGTTCCATTCTAAATCCCCGTTGGATAAATCCATACAAAAGTATAAATCAAAGGGGAACAAATCTCTTCCAAAGCTGAGGTTGTATGGTGGACAATCGGATCCTAACGATTGGGTAACCGATTATGAGAACGTTATGGACGCCACTGGCCATTCTAGCAAGACTATGTGTAGAATGTTCAAATCTTACTTGGATAAAAGTGAAAAAGCATGGTATTATGCTCTCCTACCTGGGAGCATAACTTCATACAGTCAGCTAAAGGCATCTTTTTTGAAGCACTTTGACTTCTACCGTCGTAAGGGCAAGGATACTAGCTGGTTGAGAAATGAGAAGCATTGGAAAGATGAAGACATGATTGATTATCGTAAGATATTTAAAAGTTCTTGCCTACTTGTTAACCGACTGAAGGAGGAAACCGCTATGGCTTATTTGACTGGTAACATGGACCAAGACAGGAGTAAAAAGTTGTGAAGCTCGCTATATGACTTTCCACCACAGAATCTGGAAGGCATCTATGCAAGGGCTCAGAATATTGAGATGAAGCAGGAAGCCCTAGGTGAGCACCATGGGAGTAAGTCTAAGCATTCAGGAGGCAGAAAGAGAAGTTTCAGTCCCGATCGGTTATCCGAAAAACCGTCTGACCGATCGTCCGACCGACCGAAAGAATAGGTCCCCTGTTCGGGGATCAGATTGGAAGAAAAGGAGATTTGATGAACAGCAAGGGCGGAAAAATACGCCTCTCAATGCACTCAGGGCTCAAATTTTGGCGGTTCTGAAAAAAGAAGATAATTATAAAAAGCCTCGTAAGGTGAAAAATTCCAGGTTTAATCAAAAATCAGATAGTTGGTGTGATTATCATGAAGATCGCGGTCATACCACCGAAGATTGTTACAGTCTAAAAAGGTTGATTGAAAGATTGATCCAGAAGGGTGAATTGAAGAAATTTGTGAAAGGCAAAAAAGAGGAGAAGAATAAGGAAAAGAAACATACTAATCAGAAAAATAACAGGAAAAGTCAATCTCCAGACAACTCTTCAGATGGATTATTGGGAGAAGTAAAAACAATCTCTGGGGGCTCAATCCTGGGTAAAAGTACAAGATCAGCAAAGCGAAAATATGCCAGGGAAGTTAATAATGTCAATAAGGGTATAGATTTCCCCAAACAGAAGTATCCCATCACATTTACCCAGGACGATTTCGAAGGTGTTGTTCGGCCACATGTTGATTCACTCGTTTTTAACATGGTGGTGTCCAGAAATAAGATTCATAAGGTAATGATGGATAGCGGAGCTTTAGTCAATTTGATCTTCAAGAAGACTTATGATCAGATGAATCTGTCTTGTCAGACTATGGAACTGTGCCCAGATCCTCCACTCCGATCCTTTGACACTGTTCAGATTCTTGGGCAAATAACACTCCGGACAACAATAGGAAATGCCCCAGTCACAGCCTCCCAAGAGATCCTCTATTATGTGGTAGATGTTTTTTCTCCTTATAATATGATTGTTGGTAGACCTTTTCGTATTTCTTTTCAGCCTATTTATTCCATACTTCACTTGAAACTTAAGTTTCCAACTGAAAAAAGGAGTCGGAACAATAGATGGAGATCAGGCTGTTGCCCGGCAGATTATGCGAAAAGAAATTTCAACCCCTACTACGGAGAGTAAGGTTAATGAAGATCCGTATGAAAAAAAACCAATGAGAAGCAAAGATAGAAGCACGAATGATAGAGATATGGGTGGTAAAAGAACTCTATCAATTGGGAAAGGTTATTTTGATGACCGGCTGACCAAACCAATTGCTGAGCCGGCAGGCGGCAACGGAGACCGAAATGGTTGAACTGATACCTGGAAATAAAGAAAAGTTGGTCAGCATTGGTGTTGGTTTACCGACCGAACTAAAAGAGCCGTTGGTTGATCTTCTTAGAGAATATTCAGATAATTTTGCTTGGGGACCCGAAGACATGCTTGGGATAAACAGAAACATTGCTGAGCACATACTCAATATATTGTTAGGTAGCCATCCAGTCAAACAGAAAAAGAGAAATTTCACTCCTAAAAGGCAGAAAGTAATAGAGGAGGAAGTATCCAAGTTACTCAAAGCAAATGTCATTAAGGAGATTAGCTATCCTGAATGGTTAGCAAATGTGGTTGTGGTGAAGAAGAAGAAGAACAAGTGGCGGATGTGTGTGGACTATACATACTTGATAAAGCTTGTTCAAAAGATCATTATCCTCTCCCAAGTATTGACCAGCTGATTGATGCTACAACCGGATTTTCTCTACTTAGCTTTTTGGATGCTTTTTCTGGGTACCATCAGATTGCTATGCGGAAGGAGGACATTCCTAAAATTGCATTTATCACTCCTAATGGCACCTATGCGTACATTAAGATGCCCTTTGGAATGATTAATATTAGGGCTACATATCAGAGGATGATCAATAAAGTTTTCAGAAAGCAGATTGGCAGAAATATGGAATGTTATGTAGATGACATGATTGTTAAAAGTCAGGACAACGACCATATTAAGGACCTCAGAGAATGCTTCCAGACTTTGCGGGATAATGAGATGAGGATTAATCCCACGAAGTGCACGTTTTGGGTTTCGTCTGGAAATATTTTAGGGTATATGGTCAGTCAAAGAGGTATTGAAGCCAACCCGAAGAAGATTAGAGCCATACTTGACATGGAAGAACCTTCCACTAAAAACGAAGTCCAGATTTTGACCGACGACTGACAGATCTTAGAAAGTTTATCTCCAAGTTTGCTGAACGCTCGCTTCCATTTTTTGACACTTTGATGGGAAATAAAAATTTTATTTGGTCGGATGAATGCTCTGCAGCTTTTCAGAAGATTAAAGAATATTTGACCACTCATCCTTTGCTCATGAAGCCCGGACCGACGGATACATTGCAACTTTACTTAGCAGTTTCGGATAGATCGGTAGCAGCAGTACTAGTTAAAAAAGAAGGAGATGTTTAAAAACCGGTATTCAACTTCAGCCGCTTTAATGGAAGCGAAGTTAAGATATCCAAATATTGAGAAAGTAGCCCTCATATTGGTTATTACGGCGAGAAAATTAAGACATTACTTCCAGGGAAAAACCATTGAAGTGATTACCGACTAACCTTTGAAGAGGATACTGCAGAAGGTTGAGACGTCCGGATGGATGACTGTCTGGGCTATCGAGTAAGGAGAATAAAATTTGGTGTATAAACCTAGAACATCTATTAAAGCTCAAGCTCTTGCTGATTTTGGGGTGGAATGTCAATTTTCTACACCAATGGAGGTTTTAACGCCCGACCATCCGAACGAAATTCCAGAACCACTTAACAAGAAGAGCTGGACGATGTATGTAGATGGATTTGTTGGAAAGGGAAAGTATGGTGATAGAATAATACTCATAAGTCCGGAAGGTTTCAAAATGAGGCAGGCGATCAGGTTTTCCTTCCGTCTAACAAACAATGAAGCTGAATACGAGGCTCTTATCGCTGGGATGAAGCTTGCCATCGTGGTACATGTAAATAAATTGTAAGTTTATTCTGATTCTCAGTTGTTGTTAAACATTATTCAGGGGAATACGAGCAAAAACACGAAAAGTTGAGGGCCTATGCTGCTGAGGTTAAAAGCTTGGTCGAACAAATTCAATTTTTTAAGCTCGAAGGAATAGACAGAGAAGAAAACCAGAAAGCTAACACCCTTTCTCGCTTATCTGATGAGGAGATCGATAAGTTAGAAGTTCTGTTTATGTGACTAAGACAACTTCACTAGCAGTTGGTGGAAACACTGTATTACCAATGTCCCAAGTTGCCAACTGGATGACCCCGATAAAGGCTTATTTGGATAATGGCATTCTTCCTTTGGATACTGTAGAGGCCAGGAGAATTTGATACAAGGCAGCCATTTATGTTACTATAAGCGGAGTTCTATACGGGAAGTCGCTCAATCAGCCATTACTTCGCTGTTTAACCCCGGAGGAGGCTCTAAAAGTAATTGAAGAAGTACATGAGGATCTGTTTCCTGGTCTGTGTGCTGATCATGTAGCTGGCAAGGCTTTGGCCTTAAAAATTATACGCCAGGGATACTATTGGACGACTATTAGAGCAGATTGTGTAGACTACGCCAAGTGTTATCACAAGTTCCAGATATACTCTAATATCCCCAGGAGACCTTCTACTGAGTTGATGCCTATTTTGAGTCCGGTCCCATTTGCTATGTGGGGAGTTAATATTATGGGAAAACTTCCCCGATCTAAAGGAAACACTATCTATTGTATTGTGGCAGTTGACTATATGACGAAGTGGGCAGAAGCTCGTCTGCTATCCATCATCACTGACGCTCAATGTGAAAAAATTATGCTGGAATGTGTGATTTTCAGGTTCGGAGTCCCAAAAATTATTGTTTATGATAATGGTACTCACTTCGCTGATCGAAATTTTACTGCCTTCTTGAATCATTGGGGAATCGAACATCGGACAATTTCAGTTGGATGTCCTCAGGCAAATGGACAGGTGGAAAGCACTAACAAAGCTCTATTTAAAGGGGTTGAAAAGAGACTTTTTGATGCTATGGGTCTATAAGCAGACGAGTTGTACTCAGTTCTATGGGCTTACCGAATGACTCATCGAACAGCAACAGGCGAGACACCGTTTCATCTGGCGTATGGAACAGAAGCTTTGGTACCTATTGAGGTAGGTATTCCTTTATACCGGAATACGTGTTTCAACCTAGAGGCCAACGATGAAGGAATAAGATTGGACAAGACTTGGCAGAAGAGCTGAGGGACGAGACAGTAGCCAGTATGGCAGGATATCAACAAAGGGTTGCTCAGTATTATGATGCTACCGTTCGGAAACGATCCTTCAGGGTTGGTGATCTAGTCCTTAGAGAAATTTTAGCCCAGGACAAGAAAGGCAAGCTGATGCCAAATTGAGAAGGACCTTACAAGATAGTGTCAATGCCTTAAATCGGGACTTGCAAACTGGAAACTTGGACGGTCAGCCAATCAAGAATACATAGAATGTTGCCCATCTCAGAAAGTACTATCAATAGTTATATTTTTCTTTCTTGTTTACAATAAAGATTGCAACTATAACAACTATTAGTTTTTCTTTTTGGACCTTCAAGCTATCCGATCGGACAAAATTTTTATCTGGTCCGATACCCAGGGGCTTATATATTTACATGACTTTTAAATAAATTAAAGTATAATTTCAATACATTGAGATTCAATTTTCAATACATTGAGGTTTGTTTTCAATACATTGAGATTCATAGGAAATTCAAATATGCAAGTTTCTTTAATCAAGTTACTCATTGAATTATTATAATTATTACAAAATGGGTTTGATATGATGGAGATGTGGGCGCGTCTATGATGGACATGAAAACCCTCATCTAGTCGGATGCCCAGGCGTCCGGGAAACTTTCCCAGAGCACCGACCGGTTGAGCTGACATTCGCGATGGCGATTTATATCCCTTCCGTAGCTCATGGATGTGTAATACTGCATTGACATGAACCATAGACGAATAAGTAACTCATCCATATGTCAATAAAAATTAATATTAATCAGGTACTCATACCTATTTATGTCCGTTCGGTCGGACCAATTAACATGATATTGTGGTTGGCTAAGTTGTGGTAAACAGGCACCACAAGCTATTTTGCTATATGATCAACCAGCCATCAGTATGCCTAAATATTTTACAATCATGTTAGCTTCTTATTATTAATTTGGTCGTTTTATGACATGCATGTCTCTCTATTCGGTCGGTCGGGTTATAATTATTGATTTTTGAATACTTTGGAAAAGTAAATTTACGTGTCGATCGAATTAATCAAAAGAGTTTACTTTCCTTTAATTCATTCAGTCGATACAATTTTACACAGTTTGGTTTAATACCATAAGTGTAAAGTGGCCAAGCAAATTTAATGTGGACTGATTTGCATTAAACAAAATATATATTTTCCCAACCAACCAGATAAATTACATTATTATTGTCAAAGTATATATCTTACTTAGGTAAAGCCTACTAGCATGTTACTTTAATACATCTAGGCTAATGTGTTGGTAGTTCAGCTTTCACTTAATTCGGTTGGCTAAATATGTTTTGCACTTAGTTTATTTTTAATCTGAAGAAAGGATTTGCCTAAAGGTAAATCCTTAGACGAAATTTAATAAAAATGAACGAGTAAAATTAATAAACTAAGCAAAAATATTATCTAAATATCTAGCCGATTGGCCGAATAAAGTATATTGGCTCAAGGCCGATCAAAATAAGTTACATATTACTTAGGCATTCCTAAGCCTTATTGGCTGGCGAAGGTGGTAGTATGTCCGATTCGTCCGGTTTGGATGGTTCGTCCGGTATCTCGGACTCTTTATCCATTTGAACCGGGACGACTTTGTCTGGTTCCATGAGGTAGTCTTGGTAGGGAAGACCTTTATCCCTAAGTTGTCTTAGGATGTTGGCTATCCCTCCGTTGTAGTAGTTCAACTCTGCGTCTTTAGCTCTATTAACTTCTTTCTCAACCTTTTTGTTCCTCCAGCTGAGCTTCCTACTTAGGCTATCCCTTTCTTTCTTCACATATGATAATTCTTTTTTTAAAGCTAGTAATGATGATTCAGCTTCAGCCGCTTGGCTCTCTGCCGGCTCAAGCTTCTTTTCCGCCGCTGATGCCCTTCGGTTGGCTTCCACTTCATTAGCTTGAGCAGTCCGGGCGGCTTGGATGGCATTATCCTTTTCATTGAGCTCAGCAATAACGACAGTAGTAGCACCACTGAGGAAACTCATCAGCTGTAAATCATGAAGTGTTAGACCGAATTAAAAGTTAAATCTTTCAAAAGAAATTTTAGGTCGGCTGGTACCTGTGTGGTATGGGCCATTGCATGATTAAGGAGGGAGGCCGTTCCCATTTCCTTCATCACTGTCAAATCTTTTTTACACACCATTTGCATTGCCAATTCGTCCCTAACCTGTATCTCTGTCTCCCCGGCTAACTTCGTATAATTCTCCATGTTAGCAATCTGGTCGGCCACTCGGTTTGATTTTAGGAGTTTGGACGGAGGCTGCTCATGTTCTTCGACATTAGTACGAGGCCTTTTTGTTGCTCTTTGATCCGTTCGGATTGTACTTTTTTTGTTGATCAGGAGCTGTCTCTCCGGTCTGCTCGGGCTGCTGCTCGGGAGCTTGAGGCAGTATTGGTTTGATTGAGCGATTGCCAACTTCTGCATTCCTTCCTTAGCCAGTAATTTATCATATTCGTTCTTCTCGGCTGAGGATAGTTTGGGCTTTTTGGGGAGGATAAAGGATCTCTAGTGGGTAAATTCTTGTAGGTCAGATCCTACTACCCAAAGCCATTGGTGATCTTTGTGTTTTGTGCTGCTGACTATTTCAGTCCACTTAACCTTATTATTTCTTGACATAAGGTGATATGCACCCCCTTGACTATCTTTATTAAATCTGTAGTGGGTAAGGAGAAGTCTAGTGGTCGGGACTACCCCAACTTCCTTACATATCCCAATGAAGTTATTAAGGATGGTGTAGGAGTTTGGTAAAAGCTGCAAAAATGCAAATCCCGAATTCCCTCGAAAAGGTTTTGTTACAGATCAAAATAATAACACCAAATTAAAGGTTACCCGTCTTTATGAAGCTCCAAAATTGTCCTCCCGACTCCTTCGATGCCCTCTGAAAAACCTGCAAAATCGGTGGGGGGCTGTCTCACCGGGGACTCTCGAGCGCAAGAATAAGTAATATGATCAATGATAAAATCTCTCTAATGGAGTTAAAACAGCGTACCTGATTATAAAGAATAATCCTCTATTTATACCTGCATATTAGGGTTTCACTCGTATATTATGAATTAGTTTCTTACTCAATTTGGTAATCCCTCTTACCTTATTTCTTTAATTACATAAGCCTTAAGACTAGGAATCATCATATGATTTACCTTCTGGATTCACTTTCCTTCTCTAATTAGGGTTTCTGCACCTGCTCATAATTAATTAGCCGTATTGGGCTTCCTGCCATACCGGGCTTAGTAGGAACGAGTTCCTTTAATTAAGTAGGCCACCGGGCCCTAAATTAAATACAATCTGATCCGGATATTACTTAAATAATACCCGAATATTAATTAATTCTATTTCTATTTTTGGGCTATCTACATTTGCCCCTATTTTCGGTGTAATTTATTTCCCAAAAATATGACTCGCTTCGAACCAAAATAGCCTAATTTGTCAAAAGTTTCCACCCACTGACTATCCTCCTAGGCCTAGGCGCCTATAAGGGTGTCCACTTACCCACCTTGGCACAAATTGTAGGTGTTAGAAGTCCTCCTAGGTGCCAGGCGCCTAGGAGCCCTCTTCCCCTTATGATTGGCATGATTTTACCTATTTTCGGGATCCCTTCCCTTAAATGGCGCCTAGAAGGAGCTCTGCATCCCTCCTTGTCATGTTTTTAATGCAAAATTAAGTTCCCTAGGTGCTAGGCACCTAGGAGAAACTCTCATCTTTGCCTTGATATGCATAAGTGTATCTATGGGGTATCTTATGAGGAATGGGCATCTATTGAACCTATCCACTACCAATCTTGATGTGAATGAACAAAAATTTGACTCTCCCTAGGAACTAGGCGCCTAGGAGGTCATAACCTTGCCCACTTGGTGTGCTTGGAGGAAATTAAGGTCCTCCTAGGCACTAGGCACCTAGGAGCTCCTTAATCCTCATCCTTGATGTGTTTTTACTACTTGTAGGGGATCCTCATAACCTATGGAACCTAGGAGACTCCCTAGTCTATCTTTGGCATTCCAATCTCAATTTTAAAGTCCTCCTAGGCGCTAGGCGCCTAGGAGATACTACCTTTCATTCCTTGATGTGTTTTCTCTACTTGTAAGGACTCCCTTTCCTTTGTAGCACCTAGGAGATACCTTATCCTCCATCCTTGGCTTATAAAACCATTTATAGAAGTCATTCTAGATGCTAGGAGCCTAAGAGGCTTTCTCTTACCCTACTCGACGTGTTTCGTGTGGTTTTTATAGTCTCCTGGACGAATTAACACCTAAAGGGTTCCACTGACTCATGAGTTGCCATTCTATGATCTTTCTTTGCACTATTAAGGTCTAAGAGGCCATATTTTCATCTTACTTCCCGTCAAATGGGATTTCCTTAACCCTCCTAGGCGCCAGGCGCCTAGGAGTCCCTATTTTCTTTACCTTGGCATGTTGCCAAAGGTTTGAGAGGATGTTTTGAAGTATACAAGTCTTAGTTACCTCTATATATGAATAATGCCTTCTCCTAGACCTATGATCATCTGAAGACTCTAACTCCTTTCTTCTTGGAATAAATTACCCAAGAGATGAGGGTATCTCGATATCCATGGAGCCTCCTTGGCCAGAGGAGCCGCTTTCCATTCTTTTATGCCTCACCGGAGTCTGATAATGCTTTTTGACACATACATCTGAAAGCTATATTCTTCGATTTACAGATATGGAATAGGTTTATCCCAGTCGTCTATACTCAGGAAACCCTTCTTATTCGACTACGATCTTATCTAGGGTTCTCTATTGTACGAATTAATTGCCATCTTAAGTAGTCTCAGGGGAACGCCTTCCCATGTCCCCTAAGCTCCTAAATCTATATAAACCCCTATTGAGATGAGGGTCTCTTGATATACATGGAGCCTCCTTAACCAAAGGAGCATCTATCCATCTCATTCCGTGGTTCACCGGAACCTAATTATATTTCATAGAGTCCATCACATCCTCACCTTGAAGATGTAAGGGTTCAATTCATCCTCACCCGGAGGTGTAAGGTTGCATCCTCACCCAAAGGTGTAAGGTTCATCCCCACCCGGATGTGTAAGGTTCATCCCCACCCAGAGGTATATAAGAATTCTAATATATTCTCACTAATAAGTGTAAGAATCCTCTTCCAGACATCTAGGGGTCTTCCTAATTCATATAGGTTAATAACCTTCGCAATTTATGGTTTCTCATAACCTAACTACATTCTCTAGAATATATCACAACCTCACTCATAAGTGTAAGAATCCTATTAGAACCATCTATATGAATTTCATGCTTACATATGGAAATTTAATAACTGAGATATCATACCTCTTTATATTACCTTGTCTATATTAGCCCTCCTTTGCATAATAGACCTCCCCTCTGGACTTGACGTGAAGTCGTTCAATCTTCCCAGCTCCCTCTTACTAGTAGAGGTTGAGCGTCTCGCTAGAGCATTTGACATCAAGGGAAACTTCGAAGCCATCGTTCCCTCTCCTGTTGATCGACCCTGCAAATGGAACGGTGGTCTCTGTATCTTCAAGGAAGTCCTTCTTCTCAGGGCTTCACCTTCATTTCCACAGCTTCTCCTATCACGCACTTGCTGAGGCCCGCGTCTCACCAGCTCAACTACACCCTGGTGGTACAATACTATCCACATCCTTATGGGTATTTACAGAATGAAGAGTGTGGAACCAGCTTTGGATACCTTCAAATGAATATTCTACTTCAAGAGTTGCTCTCTACTAGAGGGATGAATCACCATCAAACATCATCCTAATTCACCTCTCGTCCTTGCTACAGCTTCCGTGTTCAGGTTTTTATCGAGCTAGAAGATAGAGTATTTCTTTGTCCCATGTTAGCCTCTATTATTGTTATGTTCTTCCTTAGCCGAGTTGCTTCTCCCAAACTGGTGTTCATCATACAAATAATTCGTGTAAATCTTTTGCTCAAAAGGAAATAAGGTCGGCTAAATTAAGAGCCCAAATCTCTGTTACTTCATCTCGATCTGCTAGGCTCGTGAGTCGAGACTTCCTCTCTTCGGATGAGTATCGGCCAACGAAACAGGTTATCATTGTCAGAATACACCCTCAGGTGTACAACAGCTGCTGGAACGCCTTTATGAATTTTCTTTTTCCAAGAACGATCGTTAATCGATCTTCCCTCTTTAAGTTACTCGATGAAAAGATGATGTCTCTTCAGATATTCGAATATCACTTGTCGTCTCCAAGGGCTCCCGCGAACCTTCGTTTCATATCTTGACAGAAGTAGACTTCTCCTTCCGGTAGCTTCTCACACCACATGTACACCAGATCCTCTAAAGTATATGGGAGTACCTTGTAAAGGTCCTCAAACATCTCTGATCTCAATTTCTGGGATAACTCTTGCAAGTGAAGTATCAGATCGGTCATCCCATCA
>JAUEJK010103283.1:0-11563 GCA_032274865.1 Eryngium alpinum | reverse complement strand
TTCCTGGAAGATATAGAGAAACTCAGGGAAGTGCCGATTATTATAAGTATAATCTGTTGCAAAGCTACTAATCGTGACGGTAGTTATTATATGTTTTTGCAAAATTGTCACTAATGTTTCACTTAAACTACTTTGCCCCCTATTTATTGTTGATCACTGTAAATAAGTTAACTGTCATTCAGGGGATATATATTTCAGCAGCAATCCAGCAACAAAGTTTTACCTGAACTGTGATCACCACAGTGTTGTCCGCCTAAAAAAAAAGTAAACTTAACTCACATTCAATGCACCATGCTATTATAAATACTTCTACTTCTATCTTCAGATGCATACTTTACACTATTAAATCATTATGTGCAGGCTTGCTAACGGATGCATGAGCCTTGCCACTTTGACACCCCAAGCCGCGATAATAAAATCCCATAATTACACTATGGCACAACTTTCTAATCTCGGAATTAATATGT
The DNA here is from genome assembly GCA_032274865.1 of Eryngium alpinum. Lineage (NCBI taxonomy): Eukaryota > Viridiplantae > Streptophyta > Magnoliopsida > Apiales > Apiaceae > Eryngium > Eryngium alpinum. Next base: position 11,096 of record JAUEJK010103283.1, on the reverse strand, counting down.
TAAATGTAAATTTTTTATTCTGCTAACTTTTAATATTTTAAATATTTCCATCCATTCACATGATGTAATTCTTGCTGCAGACAGAGGTGGTGTTGCATGGGAAGTTCATTGACTTGTGCAGAGATAGTCCGTGGTTTGAGTATGTATGCACCAAGTGCCATCATCAGATTAAAGAGTTTGTTGGAAAAGCTGTGATATGTGCCTCTTGTGGAAAGAAACTTCGTTACCCTGAAAAATGGTAATTGTTTCTATTGCTTTACTTCTTTTCTTAATAATTAATAATCAACAACATATATATTTCTTTCCGAAGTTATTTTTAGTACATCAACATTTTTCTCAATTATATATTACATTAATGTCCAGGTTCACCATCTGTGGGACAGCTGCTGATAAAACAGGTTCTGTGTCAATCATGCTGCTTAATCGGGAGGTGAGGAGGCTTATAGGACATGATGCATTTGAAGTTGGGTGCCTACCTACTTCAGGAAACGATAGCAAGGTAATATACTCAATGTGGATAACTTTTTATTTGTCTGCAGTTACTTCTTCCACCGAATTTTCATTTCCACAATCAATATACTCTTACATGTTTCACATATGTAAACAGTTCCCTTTGATTCTGAACGAAATTCTTGAGAGGGAGTTTGAGCTAACAATTAATCTGACGGAGGATAATTTTGCAAAAGAAAATCGAGTGTACACATGTGTGAATCTGGTAGAGAGGTCTCCTCCCTGTGTTAGTGTCTCTTCTGATGACCAGTCCACAATGACAGACCGCACAGCTGTAAGTATTAAACATTGATTTATTACTTTCTGTCCTGTTTTACTTTCAACTACCATTATTAATTTATTTCAAGCAACATATTTTTAGGGTATTGAAACTGAAGAATTAGTTGCGGTAGAAGGGATCGAACAAGATGACACTCCATCAACAGCATTTTCAAGCAGCAAGGAACGGGTAAGAAAAAAACCAGAGGCTGTTCCATTCAATAACGACGAGCATGTCCCTCTGAATGACATGTTTCGCCATGCAAAGAAAGAACGTGTTAATGCTGACTGATATATTATACGAAGTTTATAGTTAATTGTTGAAGTTAGTATCATCCATTTTGGGACTATGCTGAACAATCACGGTTATGAAAGACTACGTTTTATGTATTACTGTTACTGAACACTACTTTCATCGTTTTCTATATTAAACAGAAGTTGTAGTGCTCATCAGTTTCTTTAATTTTTATGGAAAAAACTTCTCTAAGAGAACATATATGAGGCAGTTTGATTAATAATTATGAGCTTCATTGCAGGATCAGAAGATAAAAGAACTTAAAACGAACCTGTACTCCTATGCAAATGATACGAACATACAACTTGTGAATCTTCTAACACTCTCTGACAAACATCTTTACGATATTGCACCCCAGGTTATATTTTGTTCTAAAATAAGATAAATAATTATCTGCTTCCCAATCTATTATATCAAACGCAGTATTATTCAACTAATTGTATTGTTTTTCTCTCATAAACTTTTAGATGTTAGTTAAGTTCTACGCGGAAATAGTGGGACTTGAGGATCACCAGGCTTGGTACGTGAATACCTGTGTTATATGCGGAACAAACATACTCGAAAGAGCTACCTATCTATTCTGTCCTTCTTGCAACAAGCTGTGTTTTCATCCCCTGAAGAGGTCATCTTCACGTATAAAGTACACCAAACATTTCATATAACTATTGTTTCTAACCTGAGATTTCCATTGTGAATACAGGTGCTCTTTGAGGATTTACGTGCATGACTTGCTAAGAACTGTCAGTTTAACACTGACTCACGAAGTTATACGTAAACTAAGCCCGACACCACTGGAAGATCTTCTTGAAAACAAGGTTCTCTTTGACCTCAAACTCTTTTAACTAACGACTATAAACACTGTTATTTGTTTTATAACTATTCTACGTATATTTGTAGGCACTTAGTCGACAAATGATCCCATCGGCTTTTCTTCAGCTGATCGGTCGGAAGCTTCTATTTGTAATTGAAGCATCATTCGACAAGTGCAATGGAAAGACTTGCGTCACAAATTGTGTAGATATAGAGAACTTCTAAGTCCTAATGCACACTGGCAAACCTGCAACAATGGATATTTTTGTTTGCTAATTTATATTTATGTGTAACTGGTAAAAATTGTGAACTTAAATGGGAGAAACGTGACAGTTGCACGTTAAAATATTAACCCGCACTTATGTTTTGCTATTAATATGTTTTTAAAAAGTACTGAAAAAAATATTCAATAATATAAATATATAATGTATATATTTCCTATTCCCTTATCTTTAACCTTTTCATACAAATTTACAAATCTTTTCAATGACTTGCTGTAATTTGAAAATCCATCCACCACATATACCGAAATATATATATATATATATATATATATATATATATATATATATATATACTCAGAAATACCTATCCTATCTGCAAAATGGGATAGAGTGAAGCCGTCACTCAGCTGCAACTTATCATTACCTCTAAAGTATTAGACCTACTTTCTGCATACCTTTTAAAAACAATCCCATCACACAGAGAGTTGAAGCAGGGTAGTCTATTTTTAGACTCTATTACTCGATAAGCCATCCATGGTAAATCTCATATTGATATATTAAACCAGACAAGGACTGTAAGTAAACAGCTTTATTGACCTTTCAAAATGGTGAACTCCAATTTACATACATATTTATGTTTAAATAATTGTACTACCATGGGAACAGAATCAGCAGATACATGCATCGACGTAATTGCTTCAATACATTTCTTAAATTTTTTCATTTCCCGCCTATAGTTCAATCTAATTCCCTCCATAACTATACTATAAGTATCTTATAAGTATAGACAATATCCCTACTAACAAACTAATCTAATATTAGATCCAATTATGGTTGCATTCGAAGATATTTCAGTATCACATTTGGCCATTATTCTTAACTATATCTCCATTTTTGATGATTTCGCTAGCGTCTTTTGGGCATGGGCACCAAGTCAAAATCGCGAAGTCCAAGCCCTACTGCTAGAAGAAATTAACCTTGCGAATCACTTTCCCTTTGGCGAATGGAGTGATAAATTTCTGCCCTTTATGTACTATGCAGCCAATATCGGGGTATATGATGCTCTTTACTATTTGCCTGCATATCATCTCCTACACAAAACAGATTCGATGTTTGAAGCCCTTAACATGCTTCATATGCTTGCGGAGGAAGGGCATGTACTATCTAGATTCACGTTGAATCTATTTGGAATTGTATACTTCGTTCCTGGAAATGACATGTGTGTAGTGGACATGGCTACTATGATTCGAAATCCAGGCATATTACGTAGTATCAAACAATGGGTTGTTACACTCAAAAGTTGGTATGCCAGTTTATGGACTGCAGATATTCTAAGATTTCTGATCGTGCCCAATATTTGTCAGAATGAAATGCACTTGCAGAACAAATCATTGTATGGGGAAGAATTGCCCCCAGATATTGAAACGGTGCATACAATTTCCTGTGATGAATGCCGGGTCCATCTTATTGTCAAAGCCTTCGTAATGTGACAGTACTAAATATTTAGTTTGTTTCTAACTGTTGATGTACGCATAAGTTCATCCTTAGTATAACTATCTGCTATTTTGTTTTGTTACACATGCGCAAATGTAATCTATTTATAGTGTAACATGCAGAAACCTTTTGCCTTCTCTTATTTCGGGCTATATAAGTCTCTTTACTACTGTGTAACGCACTATAATATGACTCAAATTTTTCATTACCAACTGCCTACGATCTGTTTCTGAGAAGAGAAGTACCAAATACGCCATGTAGAAACAACTATTGAAACAATAAATGAAAGATTTTCAATATTCACATGTTAGTTCAACATTGATTATAAAACTCTCTGCTGTCCATAAATACCCAACCACATATAGCAAATCAAATTAATGTTAAGTGTGAAGTAGTCAGATATATATTACACAACACATTCATAATATTACCATTCGCCTCTGCATTGTATTTTAGTATACCTTCTGCTTAAGATACTCCCCAGTACTGTCACTGTTCACTTCATGGCAAGAAAGAATATAGAATGCCTAGACAACCTTCGTAAAGGCCGTTATGATTATCTGATTAAGGTACGTGTAATCCGCAAATGGCGTAATGCAACAACGCTTGGGCAGTTAGTACAAGGATTCAATATCATATTGCTTGATGATAAGGTTAGTTACTCAACTTAGATATACAATTTGTTCTATCTATTATACACTTACAAATATGAATGTTTGGAAAACAACATTTTCAGAACGTAACCATGCAAGCCTTTGTCGGAGATACGAGGTTCAAACACTGGCTGGAATATATAGTTCTTGGAGAAGTCTATCTCATAGAAAATTTTAGTGTGAAGGATGTAACAGGCAAGGACAAGAATCTTATAACTCAAAACAAGACTCAAATCTTCTTCACCGACCAGACGAATGTAGAGAAATCCGAGGAGACAAAGTGCTTAATCCCAGTCAACTATTTTGATTTCTATGATATAGCAGATCTCCATGAAGCACAGAAACAAGATCGGTATCTAACAGGTAAAACTTTAATAATAATATACTTAATCATAGGTTCTTTCTTACACAGCTTATACACAATACAAATTATGAACAACTTCTGTAATACTCCAGATATCATAGGTGTTCTTCAGGATTACGAACCAATTCGAAAGTGGATAAGCAAGAAAGATTGTAAAACCAAGAAAGCAATTGTGAAATTCTCCATAACAGATGGGAGGTACGTATATCCTCTCTGACCGTTTAATTTGTTCATATTTCCAACACAGTTTCAGAACAATATATTCATATCATTACTTATCCGCTCAGCTCCTGCATAAAAGCCACTTTGTGGGACGAGTGGGCCGAAAAGTTTCAAGCTGCAATGGCTGATGCAGTAGAGGAACCATATATTGTCATTGTTGCTTCAGCGAGGATAATCCTACTCAGAGGTATGATAAAAAAACACGAAAACAACCCTTCAGTTAGATATTATTTATCATCAAATAACCTATGTAACGTAATAGATGAGCTCGAGATCGCGCCGGCAAAAGCAACTTTGTTCTTTGTGAACTACAGGCATCACAGTGTTCACCAGCTTCGACAACAGTTTGTATCTTTAGTTCTAAATAAGTTTTCCCCTGACTTTTAAATGTTCTGTGTACTTACCAAAAAAATTGCATTTTCAGAATCGTAACTGAACCAAACTTTACTCAGCAAGCAATGTCCACGCGGAGGAACATCGTTTATGAATTCGGCACGGTTGCCCAAATTAAGAAACTCAATAATGATAGCATTGGTGTAATCCTTTTAATATTCAAAGCATTGCCTATTATAGATAAATAGTTCAATCAGCAGACAATATAAACTACATGTAACTAATACTGTTTCTCATTGTCCGCTTTTACAGAAGAAGGTGGTGCTTTCACTTAATATTAGAAAGATTGACTCAAGCTACAGCTGGTTCTACTTTGAATGCACGTCATGTCTAGAAGAAGTTACCGAAGAGAATGGTGAGTTCTACTGTGCTACCTGTGACAGAGAAGTACCCAGTGTGGATTGCAAGTGAGTTGTAGAATTTATGTTTTCAGAAATTACAGTGTCTTAGTTTCAGCATAATGTATATGATCTAACACTCTATTACTGTTTCAACGAAATCCTTTTACAATACTAAATGTTTTTAAAATATGTCTTAGATTTTCGGTACAAACAATATGCTCAGACGATACTGGTATTTTGTGTCTAAGTCTCACTGATCGAGATGTACGAAGGCTGATTTGTACTACCGTCTACGAACTTACAAATAATGAGTACCCAGTAAGTTAAATCCCTACTCTCTTCTCTAATATAACAATAGACAGTTGTAGATACTAACTCCGTAAATATTTGCAGAAGTTTGAGGCAGGAAACTATCCTGAATATCTTAACCAACTAATACATCTTGATATCCGAGCAATGATCGAACTAAATGAAGAAAACTTGGCAGAGGGATGCAATGTGTTTGCAGCATCCGAAGTTGCATCAGGCCATACAGACGATATCCTCACAGCTTCACCCCCAGTCAACCACATAACTGTGACCCAGACCGATTCCCAGTTCACAGGGGTAATTAACCCCTCCTCTATATCTTAATTATTTCATTTCAAATACTAACTTATTGAAATATACAGGCAAGTACTTCAACCTCCGATTACCATCTAGACTCAATAAGTCAACTACAGCTGGTGACACCAGAAGAGCCAATCAAACATGAGGGAAAGAAGAGAGTAAAACATCTCGCCAAACGAGGACAGAAGTAATGAATCAGACTCAAAAACAGAATTCTACTATAAGAAATATTACTAACTCAATCAAGTGATAAACTATATTACCTACTGCACTTATAATTTATCTCTACTAAACCATGTACCTGATATCATATAGTCAGCCTCAGTATCCTGTTTTATGGTTTTCCCCTCATGTATCAGTGAACTGAATGACTTCTAAAATATTTGTCTATTTATGTCGTCAAACTTTATTCATTCACTTAGTCAATACCAACATCATAAACATGGTCAATACACAGAAGTGAATCTTCACTTCTATAAAACATAGCAAGAGTGAGTAGTACTGAATGCTAGAATATAACAGTTAAAGAAGATGCACTTCAACATACTTCTTATTGTATACACTTACATAAAATTCTCCATTTCCAATATACCTCATCAGAATGTACTTGCATTGCTTCACAGAATTCTCAATGACAAACTTTTGCAAACCAACGAGCTTATGGTCATCCAATTTGTGAAACACTTCGTACTTAACACCACTGCTAACAATCAGGAATAACCTATCAGGAAGCTTTGTTACGGACTTCTCCCAGAATACCCGAGGGATGCACTGTTCAAAAGTACCTACGATTAGGCACACTACTAAAAAGAACGAAATGTAAATAAAGGATACTATTTGAATGCCATACCAATTCACCGTACTCAATAAGTTCAATGTTCACATACCGAACAAACTCCAAACTTCTTGATCCACCTAATAACATTAGAAAAAGTAGTAAAAGTTATAAAGTATTTGGATAGCCAATAATCATGTAAGTAACATAATATAAGCCACAGTGCTACCATATTTCATTGTATTTCCACCCATATTATAGCTTCTGAGCAGAGCTACTTGAAAATAGAACGGATTTCCATCCTCTGAAAGGATTACAACATCTCCAACAACAAGACCTACCAAAGTCTTGAGCTCTTTCCATCCCTCCTTAAAACATAATTTCTTCCCAACTTTGTTAACCAACACTTCAAAAATTTTGTCTCCAATGCAAAGATACACTCCGCAACCATTGCTCCAGTATGAACAAGGTACACTCAACCGTTTTTCACTTCCCTGATGTTTTAAGGAAGACAGTTACTTATATAATGGCCACCATAATATAATTTCTATATGAAATGTATCATAAAAATATATATTCGAAACGACATTACTTCCTGGTAAGAGATGAACTGCAAGTCCCCATCATCTACAAAGAACTCAACCCTTGCTTCTGAACCACATTTTCCATTTATTTCAACTAATGATAGATTCACATTATTCTGCACCTCTTGCCCTTTATAAGGCTCTGCATTGTAACAGATATACAGTTTTATTGTATCAGGTCTATCTAAATTTTGCCTATATGCAAAATAGAATATACGTACCACTTGAGGAAGATGTTGACTCAGGAGAATACGAGTAATAACCTGGACAAGATGGGTACTCTATTTCGACGCATGCAGTTCCAATGATTGTTACATTGAAACAACTATCACTTACATACTGAAAGGACAATAAACTATAGGTCTCAACCTCATATCGATGAAGAACTCTTACCAATCCACGCAGGCACCCATCATTTATACTATACATACATTCAAAAACATCACCGTTTGGAAAATTTAGCTTGACATTGTCAATAATTCTATCCCCAAATTTATTTAAAAATGAATCAGGCAGCCTCTGTTATAAAAACATTCAATCAGTGTTCCAATAATATTAGACAAACAAATATGAGAGTAATACATAAATTAAATAGAGAGACTGTCATTACCATTTTAGTATCTCCTATCATATCTGGAGATATCAGGATCAGAAATCTGGGGGTGCCAGTTTGTACATGATTCGTATCTAGGCAACAAAACATAAAAAATGTTATACATAGTACTCAAAGGTCTATTATAGACCAGTTAGGTCTAAAGAAAAACCTAGACACAGAATTATGAAAATAATTACTCAATTTTCTTCTATTTCAATTCTAAATCGCAATCTAGAGTAACATCAGCATTGATATAATCACAGGAAGAAAGCCTTGGTTTTTACATAACAACATGAAAGAGAGCCTTCACAGTACCTTCATGAACACCACTGCTTTCCATTTGTGCAAGGCAACACTTTCTTCACCTTAATAGAGAAGTATAGGAAATTATGACTGCTATAAAGTATAACTTTCTTCACAATGGTTATATATATATTCATTAATGCCAATGGAAACTGAATATTGTAAGCTGTCTTTTCAAATAATATCTCGAAAACTTAAAATATAAGTAACATATGCAACAGGAATTATGTTAATATTCAGGTCTCAATTAATACATCTTATAGGTGGTGGTTTCTTAAAAAATAATTTTTTTATTGTAATTTATAAATTTATATCACTTATTAGAGTCTCTACCATCTACTTAAATTTACCTTAGAGGGCCATGAAAAAAATAACTATCAAAATAAAAAAAACTTATAATTTTTACAAAATAAATTACAGTGTGTTTTATTTAACACTTACTAAATATCACATTATTTTTGATTTAATTGAAATTATCATAGAAAGAATTAATATTTATGTATGATATTATTTCTTATTTAATTATAAATATAATTTATTTTTAAAGAGTAAGACTTTTTAAGCAAGACACTACTTCTTATCTAATTAAAGTATATAACAGTTTAAAATATAATATTATGTTCACATTAAATTTAATTATTTATTATAATATTATTATAATTATAATATAGTAATACATTGATACGAAATGCATGACATACTTGATCATCTAAATAATTTCATTACAAATACTCTTATCTTTGGATATAGTCATACATTTCATATGAAACTCATTAGAAACCTAATCGGGTAAATAAATTATAAAAGTTTTTTAAAATTTTAAATATTATTAAAAATATAAAATTATAAAACTTATATTTGAAAAATGTCAAAATCAACTAAAGTGATATAATTTTAAATACGATATCACTTTTTTCTAATTATAAATACTATTTTATTTAGCTATATAAGCATGGTACTAATAAACGCTTAATTATAATTATCATACTTAAACATGAAGTTGAATCGAAATTTACTTCTTATTACAATATTAGTCAACAAATAATTTATAGAATATCAAGCAAACAGTTATTTCTAACATCATATACTTCTTACTAACAAACTTTCAGAATTAGTAAGTTTTATTTTTTTCAAATAACAATAGTAATATTTTGTGTATACCAATTTAAATACGAACTTACTACAATTACCTAATTATCATCACAATCTGTAATGGATATGTTTACAATATAAAAAAATATTTTTTAACACAACTGGAAATTACTAAAATAATACAGATTTCTATTTATTACTTATTAATTTATATAACATCCTATATACACAATCAATTGAAATTACCAAACAATACAATGTATACATTTAATGCCTGCTTATACCTATGCCTCTACTAATCTTCCATATTCCAAACGTTGTATCCATCTTACAATTCCTGTATAATTACCACGCTGTTTACTCTACTCTACTCCTACACTTTCTCTCTCCAACTACAAATTTTCTATCTCTGTTTGTCTCTACGAACGTAATGGCTTACGAAACAACAACAAAAATCTTAACAAAGTTTAATCTCCATATGAGCGAAATAAGTACAAACATCGAAGCTATGGCTGATTTTCTCCGTGGATTTCTGAAAGATTTTTTGAACAACCAAGCAGACCTTGCGAATAATAACAACCAGCAGCAAGTGAAGGAGCAGATCCAGCAGATTGGCGATGCTTTCAAGGATTTCCTCAAGGACTTTAACCTCAACCAGCAGAATATTCGGACACAGATGGTAAAACTATCCTTGGAGATCAGTGATCTGAAGGATTCTATGGGTCCCGATTGGGATTGATTCTATACGACTAGGTTTCTCTTTTTATAATCATGTCTAGCTTCATCTCTTACTATGATGAAAATCATGGGTGGAAGTTTCATAATCTTCAAAAAATTTTCGCTTGCTGAATATTAAAATTTATGTTTCGACTATTTCTCAATTCTAAATATAATACTTAAGATGGTTACCTTATATTTGCTGCCTTTATCTTCATCTTTCACACTGCTTATGTGTATCTGTCGAAGAAGACATTCATTGTCTGCACCAACATTCAATTCATTTAGTTCATAGAGGCATGAAGAATATAATACATACACAGTACATTACTTAGGTTCAGATTTTGGGTGTTCATTGATTACATACGTATGACAAACTTATACTCCAAATAGATTTTCCCCTATGACATAACTTCCTTAATTTGAACAGTGCCAGAAGTTAAGCAACTTAAAATATACTTAAAATTTGTTTTCAAGCTGTCGGAGTTATTGATAAGTCACGCAAAGAACTTTGTGACATGTAGTTAGTCGTAGAATGCAGATCAAGCACACCGATATTTAATACAAGACAAGATGCATACATACATAATTAATAATTTCTTGAAATTCTGATTATAGGGTTACAATTCTTAAAATCTTCATATCTTTACAAATCCTATATATTACAACACAATCTGCTCATACAGATTTTAGTTCTCCATGACATAGGTGACATACATTTATATGTGCATAACCCCAATGAATACATAAAATACCAAAACCAGCAACATTCCCAAGGCTATTTATATTTGTGTGCCATTAACCAAATTAATTACATAAATATTATTTATGATTCCGTATAATTATATTTAATATAT
>JAUEJK010103282.1:0-18123 GCA_032274865.1 Eryngium alpinum | reverse complement strand
AAACGACAAATCTCCGGCGCTGGTACTGTACAACAGAAGCTGCTGTTTTTCTCCTCTCTCTCTTTTGTTTTGTATGTATGATCTAAATTGTGTTGACAGAAATGTGTGTTTGTGTATGGTCTGAAATCAGACCTAAAACCATGTATATGGGCTCCCAATTAAAAGCTTAACAAGGCTTCTAAATTGGCTTATGAGGTGGGCTTCCTCAAGTTAAAAATAAGCCCAACAACAGTACTATCTTGGGTTATCGAATCATAGCGTACGCATGTTCAATTCCACCAAATTCAGTGCAACAACCCACTCAAAAGAACGAATTTTCACCACATCTTTAAAAGCATTTTCGGAAATCTTTTTTCCTTCGATAATTAAGTCATTACGAGATTTCCATATCGACCAAAGGGCAACAATCATGACTAAGTTCCAACCCTTTACTTCCATTTTATTTTTAGAGACCCCCATCCACGACCAAGGCAGATGTGTAGAATTAGACCAAACCGGGATTTTGAAATGCCACCAATGATGTAATAACTCTTTCATCCATTTTGCAATTGTACATTCGAAAAATAAATGTTTGATCGATTCTTCATTTGACAAGCACCCAGAACACATATATCCTTTCTGACAGTGAATACCTCTAATTCTCAAGAGAGATTTAATAGGTAGAATATTTCAGCCTAGCTTCCAAAGAAAGATTTTTATCTTTGGAATACACGGCGAACTCAATATCCAATTCCATTTAGCTTCCGATCCATATTCCGAGATTCTTGTATAGAAAGTCCTTGAATTGAACTCTTTACCTGAAACTTTCCATGTTTGAATATCCTCTCTATGATCCAATTTGATTTCACTCAACTCATGAGTTAAAACTTGTAAATCATCTGTTAAATACAATATGTCTTACTTGAGAATTGGAGGGGGGTGAATACAATTCTCTACAACTTTTTATATTTTTTCTCAAATTGCAAAGAACAAATATAGATCTAAATATGAAGAACAATAAGAACTAAACTCAAAAATAAAACCAACACAATGATTATCAAAGTTTAACTTTCTTTAAAACTTTGAAGAACTTTTTCTAGAGTAAGCAAACTTGCTTCTCTAGCTACAATCTTTATCACTTAAGAAAAAGCTACAATCTCTGTAAATGAATACAAAGCTTCTCTCTCTTTCTTCTCTCAAATTATTGCTATGAAATTACAGAAGAAAAGCACACCTATTTCTAGGTACAATGGTGTCTATTTATATTGAGGAAATAAAGCTACAAAAGTTCCCTGATATGTTGTGCAATTTACCAATTTATCCTCCAGATTTGTCTTCTAGTGAGGACCACTTGATGTTGACAGACTGCAATCCATATCCTCCATTTCCTCAATTGGTTAAGCACAAAATGACACCTGTATTTTGGACCACCAGCATCCTTCCAAATTCTTCAAATACTCCAACAGAATTGAGGCTACCTTTTCATCAGATCAAATCTTGATGCTACAGCTGTCAATGTCTCCAAGTCCCCCGAAGATAAAACTTCACTGATGCTAGACTTGGATTCCTTCAACAATACTTGATACATGATGCATAAAACTTCCCTGAGGTACATTTGTCCCCTAAAGTATTATTGTTGCCTAATGAGTAGACAACTCCCCTGATGACCAATTCTCCACAACTACTTTGAATTCTCCCCTGAGGCTTTATTGTTGCCTGGTAGTATCTCCCCCGATGAGCTGATTTTCTCCATCCAACAACATTTATTATATCTAATTGCTCTTTTAATAAACTATACAAGTATTGAGCACTCTATTGTATATCATCATCATCAGTCTAACATTATTCCTAACATCATCCTCCTCAAAGTGTTTCAACTTTCTTTTCCACATTGTAATGTTATCTTTTCACAATTCATTCTTATTCAATGCCACCCAATTTAAACTTGCACATTTAAATTGGAAGATTCTAAAAAGCCTTCTTAATCTAGAAGACAATTCTCCTTTCCCATTCCAGTTTTCCTCCCAGAAACTTATTCTTTTTCCATTTCCAATACACCAAGAAAAGCTTTCTGTAGCAACCAAATTTTGGATGTCAGTTTTCTTTGAGAAAAACTTAAAATTCCTTAATGTATTTGAGAGCTTTAGCGAATCATCCCATTTATCAATGGGGCAGTCTAGCTTCGACCAATAAATACCCACTAGAACTCTTCTATACAAGCTGAACTTGTTACTTTTCCATCCACTGTGCCACTTTGCCAAGAGTGATATTTCAAAGAGCCAAGTTCCTGATACTTATACCACCTTCTTCTTTCTTCGCACAAACTATATTTCACTTACAAGTATGCCATTTCTTTTCCTTCATCTTATGACCCCAGAAAAAAAATCTCCTTAAGGCGTCTATTTCTTCTATTACAGCTTTTGGAATTTTTGATAATCCCATCCAGTAAATTGGGAGGCTGTTTAGAGTAGAAGATATCAGCACGGGTCTCCTATCTTTAAACAGAGTAGAACAATTCCAACTAGAGAGATTTGCCTTATATTTTTGAATTAGCGGTTGCCATGCAATCTTCTTGTTTTGTTGGGACCCAATCGACCATCCCAAATAGTTGAAAGGGATACTTCCTACATTGCAGCGCAGAATGAGTTTCCAACTTTCAATTTCCTCCTTCAAAGCCCCAAAAGGAATAATAAAATCGAATCATCAGCGAATTGAAGATGAGTAAGTCGATCATTTTCCTTATTCAAACTTAACCCCTTGAAAATATTCTCTTTAGCAGCCTTTTTAATGAAGGTGCTAAACATTTCACCAACCAGATTGAAAAGAAGAGGAGACAAAGGATCGCCCTATTTTAAGCCTCTTGTTGGAGCAAATTCTTTTGTTGGACAGCCGTTTACAAGGACCGAGATTCTCGAAGATTTGAGATAATCTAGAATCTAGTTTTTCCATTTAGTACCAAAATTCATCTTGATCAGAACATCCTCCAGGAAATTCCAGTTCACTGAATCGAAAGCTTTATGGAAATCTAATTTTAAAATGATTCATTTTCTTTTTTTCTTTCGTAACCAATCCACCACTTCTTTGACAATTAAGATATTATCTCCAATGAATCTACCCTCAGTGAAGGCAGATTGTTCTTCTGCAATCAAATAAGGGATTACAAGTTTAAGCCTAGTAGCTAAGATTTTTGACACGATTTTGTACACCGAGTTGATCAGAGAAATAGGTGTAAAGTCCTCGATCACTCTTGCATCCAATTTTTTTGGTATCAAAGTGATGAAAGGGGAGTTAATGCCTTTAGGAAACCCCTTCCCATCAAAAAAATCCAAAATTATACCCACTACATACCGTTTAATAGAATCCCAGCAGTATCTTAAAAATTTAAAATTCAACCCATCAGGGACTGGCGCTTTACCTGGATCACAACTTCTTAATGCTTCTGTAATCTCCCTTTCATCTATAGGAAGCTCCAAGAGATTTTTCTGATCATCAGTTAATCTGCTAGTTTCCAATCTTCCAATCTTAAAAAAGATATCTTCCTTATTTGCTGAGAAAAAAGCCTTAAAGTAACCATAGATATGTTCTTGAATTTGAGTTTGGTCTGAGAAGACTTCACCATTTTCCAGAAGTTCAGTAATGCTATTTTTCTGCATCCTTTTTTTAACTCTATTATGAAAAAAAATTGAGTTTTTATCTTTCTCTAGGAACCACTTGCATCTCGCCTTTTATTACAAGTCTTCACCCTTACTTTGTAAAGCAAAGAAAGTTCAGACTGTATTGTTTCTGAAAGAGAAAATCCAACTTTTCATCTGCTGCATTGAGCTTATCTTCCAAGTTTTTTTATCCTTCTTGTCACGTTGTCCTTGTTTTCCTTACTCCATTTGTTCAATGCAAATATGAATTCTTTAAAAAATTTAGGAAGATTTACTTTCTTTTTTCTATTATTCTCCAACTCTTTCCAAAATTTCTCAATCACTGGCTGTGCTTATGGATTGCTGAGCCACGAAACGAAGCATTTAATAGGTTTAGCCCCCATTCCTTCTTGTCAACTTTGCAACACAGTGCCTTGTGATCAGAGTGCATTCTCGATAAACAGCAAACTATCCATTTATTCGAATCAATCCAATAATTGTTTACAATTTCTCTGTCTAATAGATTCCTCTTCCCTTTGCTACCGAATCATGTATAATTGCTTCCAACTATGCCAGGATCAATAAGTCCCATGTTTTTGATGAAATGATTGAACAACATCGCAACCTTTTCTGCAAAGTTACAATTTTATTTTTCCTCCTTATTTCGCACACAATTCCAATCTCCCAATAAGCAGATTGGAATTGAGGTCCAATTTTCTAAATCATTTGAAAGACAGTCAAAGAAAATCTTTTCTCTCCAAGGTCATGAGGTCCGTAAATAATGTAGCATACAATATTTAAGTTCGAGGAAGTCAAACCAAATTTGATTCTTATCCAATTACACTCCACCTTTACCTCCAAAGCCTTCAATGATCCTTTCAGCCAAATTGTTAGTAATCCTCCAGAGTTTCCACGAGAATTACTATGAATCCACTCATTTTAGAGCCCTCCCCACAATCTGTCATTCAAGTTGTTGTCCCACTCTATCTTTTTTGTTTCTTGTAAACAAACAATTTGTTGTTTTTGGAAGAAGATTGTTGACTTTACATTATTAAGACACGTTTGATTCCCAATTCCTATGATATTCCAGGATAATAGTTTAAAATCCATATCTCAATGTACTCTTTTCAGTGATAGAAACTCAATGGGTTGTTGTTCCCAATTTGTTAACTTCCTCAAATCCTAGTACTTTGCTAACCTTCAGCAGGGGCGGCTCTAGGTTTATAGAGGCCTAAAGCGAGTATAAAAATTAGGCCTCTGTTGATAGCAATTTTCGTCCGGGAATTTCGCGTCCGACAATTCTTCGATCCTTCTTCCGAATATCCTGTAAAAAATGAATACGAGGATATTTTCTCCCCGATTCGCCTCTAGCATGACAATCAATAACTGTATTGATAGGGTAATCGAATAGAGTGCTAAAAGAATGATAATTTTCTTTCTTTTTTCCCCGTTACCTGGATTCCTTACCCTTTATATAGTAGAAGGCGAATAATGCGGATAGTAGAATCCGAGTAGGACTATATGATTTTCCTGTGACCATTAGCAGAGTCCAGATAGAATAGAAAGGTTCGAATAACCAATTTCAAGAAACTTCCGTCCAGATAGAAGCTTAGCTGGATAAAGACTCCTTATTTGGTGAACCAATTCGGACTGGACCGCAATTATATTTGAATTGGGCCAAACCAGCCGACATAACAAATATATTTGCTCTGTATAATTAAATGTCCAAGTACCCAAATTAATAGTAGTAGCTGGATTATTGCATATCCATATATCCGGGCCAATATTCAAATAATATCAACAGCCTTTTTAAAAATTAAATATACATACATATATATATCTTATAATTAAAAATATTAATCTTTTCTAAATATAAGCATATAAAAGTTTATTTATATAATGGGGATGTTTGTGTTTGATTATAAGCTGTTTATAAGTGGAAAAATATAAAGTAATATGAAGGGTGCTTATTTGTTTACCACTTATAAGCTGACTTATAATCTTACACAAACAGCCCCAATATAATAAATAAATACATACACATAATAACTTAAGAATAAAAACATAGAAATAAAATCAAATAAGAAAAAACTTAAAAAATTATTAGTAGTGCTAAAAATTATATTTATTTGTAAAATTAATATAACTTTTATTTATATTTTTATATAAAGCGAATATATAATATAGACATATGTGAGGCCTTAAAAGTTTGGAGGCCAAGTGGTTGCTTATCTAGCCTAATGGATGAGACGCCTCTGAGCTTCAGTAGTCCCTTCCAATCATCACTGAAGGATTCTGTCATCTCATTTTTCTTTGATCTCAAATTCTTTTTTCCAAATTTACGCGATGTATGAAAGGGAAATATAGCAGAAGACTTACCTTTCATCTTTCTAGGTCTTCCTCTCCTCATTTTAATCTTCATCTTTTGTAGAATATTACATAGATCCATCTCAATTTGGGTAAAAAGGGACATTCAATCCTCATTGGAAAGTTGACTAGTAGCAACCTTGTCTTTCAAATTCATCTACTCTAATTTTTATTTTTTTTATCAATTTCGCTTGCAAGGATTTATATTTAGAGTGTATATATATTAAAGTTCTGTTTGTTTGGAATGAATTTTTTTAAAAAAAATACTTTTTCTTATTTTTTCTTATTTATTTATCTATAAATAAAAAAATATTTTCTAAATAAAGAGAAATTCTTTGTAATTTGAAAAAAAAAACTTTTTAAATTTAAAATATATTTCTTAATATAACTTTTCCTCAAACAAAAAAAGAGGGCTAAAATCTAAATAGTTTAATATTTTCTAATACCCATTGGGAGCGCAACAAGGAATATTTGTGAGACTAATTGTCTCAAAATCTTTCTCCATGGTCTGAATTACATATTTTTCTTTCTATAAAAGGTTAGTTAAATATTAATATATATATATATATATATGTTTTTATCATATTGATCTTTTAATAAAAAAATAAATCTCAAATTAAATATTAATATTAATCTCATTTATAATAATTAATAATATATCAATATGAACTCACCACTAAGTTAACGACGAAAAAATCGTTACAAAATAATTTTAAAAATTAGCTAAACAATTACACTCTTTTAATTTTTATAATATTTAGTTAGTATACCTTTTTATTTAATTAAAACATTTTTATTTTTTTATATTTTTATTTAATAAAATATATTATGCTTTTATAATTTTAATAAATATATATTTATTTTTTATCATGATAAATTATAAATCTAATATAATTCAAATTTATAAATAATAAATTTATAACTAAATTATAATCTGAATAATAAATTTATCACTAGTCTAAATATATTAAATTTATCAATAATTTTTAATCTAAATCAAATTAGAATCTAGTTATAAATTTATTATATATTAAATTTATAATTAATATTTAAATTATTATAATTAAAATTTAATTTTATTATTTGTAATTTTTTAATAATTTAATATAATAAAATATGAAAATATTTATATATATTATATACATATAATATATTCTAATAAATAAAAATATAAAGAAAAATTTTGTTAGTGCAATGAGTAAATAAAAAGATAAAATAACTAAAGTGTTAAAAGATAAAAAGGTTATATATAGGGCTCTCCAGATGAGCGAACTTGTGATAAACGAGTTCGAGTTAGAATTTTTTGTATGAGTCCAATTAAATTTAATTTTATATATGAGCTCAAATGTAGTGTTCGAGTTCGACTCGTTACGAACTCGAGTTTACTCGTGAGTTTCTCGAGCTTAAATGGAGAAAATAAATGAGTCATTTGTATTTTGCATTCCCTAATATAGTTTCAATTCCACTTTAATCGTAAGATTTAAAATAATTACATTTCACATCCCCTAACTTAATTATTTACACGAATTGCATTCCCCTCGTACTAACATCGTTAAAAAATTAATTTGACTCTCAGTTGACTGAGAACATTTTCATAAACAATATTTTGAATTATTTTATTCACTTGGCATCCCCTAATTTAGTTTCATTGTAACTTTGATAATAAAGTATTATATATCTATATCTATATCTATACTATATATAATGGGTGAAGTGTGTTTGCTACAATGGTTTTGATTTTACTGTTCACTTTCTAATTTTGAGCAAATCTGAAGTTACTCTCTTGCCCTTTTGACACTGTTACTACTGATAATGGCGGGTCCTATATATATATTTATATTCTTAAAATTGTTTTAACTTTTTCTTAGACATTAAAAAAATTCAAAAAATTTACTGTCTTTCGTAAAAGAAAATTGTCGACGTTTTGACATCCATTTTGTATATGTTATATTAACTATTTTAAATAAAAAAAAATAAGGCATTTTAATACCTAAAAAATAATTAAGTTAAATTTCCATGATTTACAAATTATGAGCTGAAATAATTTTTTGGCAGAAAAGTTTGAGGTGCGGAGTTTTTGTAATGACGGGACCTACCATTCTTTTTTTTTCTTAAATCTGTTATACTATTATTTTAATGCACTAAAAAATAAAACAAAAATTATAGAAATTTATATTTTTTCATTCTCTACAATTTGATATGCGTTTTGTATATATTATATTAATTATCTTAATTAATTAATTAGAAATGATTTTTTTATTTTTTTCCTTACTAATAGAAATGTTATAAAATACTTTAAGCACTATATTAATTTGATGAATTGTATGTGTACTCTTCATTAACGTAGGATCTGTTTGTCTAACTACAAACTTAAGTCTATATCTAATTTTTATTAACTTTTTATTAGTATATTTTTTTGTGCCTTCAAATTATTTTCGAGTAATTTTTTTTAATTTTTATTTATAAATGGATCATATTGAGGTTCAATTTAATGGCTCATATATAACTCGACAAAATATGATCCCGAGTAGTGAGGATTCGGGTAGGTTCGGGTTCTAACTGGTTCGAATCCGAGTAGGATACTTTAAACTCAATTCGAATATGATCCTGAATCCGAACACTATATTTTTAATTCGGGTCGAATCCGGGTAGCACAATACTCGGGTTCACCCGGTTCATTTTTCAGCCCTACCCAGACTATCCAACTTACATATAAACGACATAAAGCTTTGAATTATTTTCAAAATTATATATTTATCTTTAAAAACTTTTAATAATAATATTTTGTATAATATTTTATAAATAATAATAATAATATTTATGAGATATTTTATAATAAATATTAATTTATTATATTTTTTAATTATAAATGAGTAATTTCGAATCTTTATTATCTTAATATTTTGTACATAATAATTAATGATTTTTTTGTATAAATAATATTTATTTATTTTATTCTTTAACATATAAATAAGAGTGAAATACTTTATATTTAAAGAAGATATTACTTCTTATTTAATTAGAATTATAAGTAAAAGACTTAATATTTAAGTAGGACATTACTTCTTATTTAATTAGAATTATGATTTATTTTTAAATATTAAATTATTTAATACTTAAATATTAATTAAAAAATAACATACCCTCCATGGGTAGTATGAGAACCATTTCACTTCTTCGGACTGCCCCGCGTAGCGGGCAGTATTACTAGTTATATAATAAATACAGCATAGCATGGTCAGAAAAAGATTATATATATTATATTATATATTTGACTCATTAAATTTTAGTATTATAATATTACTTATTTCTTTTAAAAATAATATATTTTTAATTATAATTAATTGAGACTTTTACATTATTGATAAAGATATCAATATAAGTATGTATTAAATTATTTTATATATGATATTATGATTTTAATAAAAATAATAAACAATTAACTTGATAATTTTATAAATTATTATATTATCGATAAATTAATAATTATTAAATTATAAATTAACTAATATTTTAATTAGTAAATTAATTAAAGTAATTTCTAATTATTAAAATTAGATATATTATAAATTTTTATTAAAAGAATTTTAAATTATTATTATATATTATTATTATTATTAAAATTAATTATATTATATATTATTATTATTACTACTATAAGAGAGTATAAAAGAATTTCAAATTATTATTATTATTATTATTAAAATTAAATATATTATATATTATTATTATTATTATAAAAATAATATAAAATAATTTTATAATAATTATTATTATTATTAAAACTCTTATAATAAAAAAATTATAATATATATAATTTTAATAATTAAAATTTTTAATTAATGTACTAATTAAAATATTAGTTAATTTATAACGTAATAAGTATTATTTTATCAATAATATAATAATTTACAAATTTATCAAATTAATTGATTTTTATTTTTAATAAAATATTAATAACATATATAAAATATTTAATTCACACTTATCTTTATCAATAGTGTAAAAGTCTCAACAAATTACAATCTAAAAGAAATAGGTAATACTATAAAACTAAAATTTAATTAGTCAAATATATACTATAATATATATTATTTTTCTCTAATCATGCTTAACTGTATTTAATATATAATATATAATATTTTATTATCAAAGTGAAAATGAAACTATATTAGGGAATGTAAAATGAAAACGAAACTATATTAGGAGTTGCAAAGTGTAATTAAAATAACTTAAAATATTTTTTTTACAAAAATGCTCTTTGTCAACTGACGGTCAAACTAACTTTTTAACGGCGTTAGTATGAGAGGATGCGATTCGCAAAAATAACTAAGTTAGGTGATGTGAAATATAATTATTTTAAATTTATAACCAAAGTGAAATTAAAACTATACTAGGGGATGCAAAGTGCAAATTATTGAAAATAAATAATATTTTAAATATTTTTTAATATATTTTTTGGAAAAAAAATTAGAAAATATATATTTTATATTAAAATTATAATTAAAAAAGTGTATAATTATAATAAATTATATATATTAATTATTAACATATAATTTTTATTTTATTTATATCTAAATAATAATTAAAAAATATAATTTATTATAAACTAGCTCGATAATAATTTATCAAGTTTGAGTTATCGAAATTATCTTTTACTCCACCCCATTTGATTCGTTAAATAATTGAACTAAAAATATTGTTCGAACTCGGTACGAGTGTGGAGCTCAGAATAAACAAGTCGTACCCTAGTTACATACTCCATAATATTTAGAAGATAGAGATTTTGGAGACTAAACAAGGGGTAAGAGCAACTCCAATAAACTCTTCAAATATATTCTTAAGTTAAATTTTAGGGAGTATGCACTAATATCTCACTCAAGCAGTCTCTTAGAGCAAGTCCAATGGGCTCTTCATTTAAGCTCCTAAGTTAAATAATTAGGAGGAAGCTTTAGGAGCTTGTCTAACCTCTCTATTAATGGAGAGCTTTGCTCACTCCTAAGTTAAATTCTAGTATGAAGAATATTGTTGGAGGTGATAATTTTAGGAGTGAATTATCTATAATTTTTTAGAGAGCAAGTTAAGAGCTCATTGAACTTGCTCTTAGAGACTCTTTATATTGTTAAGAGCTCCATCTCTCTTCTTACAAATGAGGAGTCTTCCTCCCTCCTTACTCTATTTTATAATAATAAATATTAGAGTAAATTGCAGTTTGCACTCCTAAACTTAGTTTGAAAAATATTTTGGTTCGAATACTTTAAAAAAACTCAGTTTACACCTTATAGTCAACATTTCGTCGCAATGTGCAACTTTTGGCTAACGACGTTAGTTTACTAAAGTAACTTGCAAATATTATTATAGTTTAGGGGTACAAATTGCAATTTACTCTTAATATTATTCATACGTCGTAAATAATATTTCTAATAAGTATTTTAAATATAATTTTATAAATATTTTTAAAAAGTATTTTAAATATAAATTATTTTTAATATAATTTTATAAATATTTTTAATAAGTATTTTTAATATAATTTATAAATATTTAAAAAAAGTAATTTAAATATAAAATATTTTTAAAATAATATTTTCATAATTAATATTTTTAAATATAATATTTTTATAAATATTTTTAATTATTAGTTTATTAAAATTATATTTATAATAATAATAATTTATGATGTATAAATAATACTAATGGTAAATTGCAGTTTGTACCCCTAAACTATAATAATATTTGCAAGTTACTTTAGTCAAATAACGATGTTAGTCAAAAGGTTGCACATTGCAACAAAATATTGATTATAGAGTGTAAACTGAGTTTTTTTCAAAGTTTTCGAATCAAAGTTTTTTCAAACTAAGTTTAAATGTGCAAACTGTGAATCCAAGTTCAACGGATTGGGAGAATTCATGTATGCAGTAAGATCAGGCAACAAAACTCAGGCGGTTTCGAATCTGGGAAGTTGCTTCTTTGTGGGTGAAAGATCGAACTCATTTGAAAACAACCAAGTCAAGATTGATAACAGAGGACGACCCTTTGTTCAGGTATGGAATAAGAAGGAATCAGAATTAGAACCGAAGATGGAAATTGCAGTGATCAAAAGGCAGTTTGAGAGCCTATGCAAAGGTAATCTAGAGATTGATCCTCTAGAAGATGGTAGATGCTTGATAAAAGTTGTCAATGATGATTTTAGAGAAGAATTAGCAAAAGAGGATTGGAAGACTATGTCTAAGTGATTCAAAAACATGAGAAAACAAGATCTAGAAGATATTAAGTTGGAAAGGATGTGTTTTGTAGAATGTAGAGGGTTGCCTTTACTTTTCTACAACAATGAAAACTTGCAGACCATTTTCAAACATATTGGAAGAATCATTGATCACAATATGGATTTAATGCCTTTCAATTGCTTTAAACCGGTGGTGTGCAAAATTGCAACCTTAAGAGAGGAAAAGATTCAGCTGGATTACTTCTGTAATATAAGCAAAGACAAGGAATGTTGTATTAAGATAGAGGAACTAGATAGGACTATGATCAGAGAATGGAGACCACTGGATTGTGAGAAATGCAAATCTTTAGAAAGTGTTGGATCTCAGGAGGTGCCAACTTCAAACAACAATAGTGAACAAGCAAAAGTCCATAAGGAACCATTGTTAACTTCTTCTGTAGGTACAGTAGTACCAGAATCTGTTACTGAGCATTGCTTTACTTCAAAAGAAAACAACTAGGAATATGCAAATCAATTGAAGAATCTTCCCCTGGCAAGTTCTTTAAAAGACAGAAATCCTATTTTCAGTAAGCTGTCAGAAAAAAAGAATGAGTGGCTGGAACTTAAAGAAGCATGGCAAAATAGCCAGATTTCAAAAGAAGAGTGGCTAAAAGAATCAAGTTCAATAGAAGAGGATCTTTGCAATATGATCACTATGCTTTAAAGTATAATCAGGGAGAGGAAGGCCAAAGAAGAATAAGAAGAAAGGAAAAAACCCTTTTGGTGTTAAAATGAATCTGAGGAAATATTCCAAGAAGAATAGGAGAAATGAATTGCCAGTTCTAAAGGATGATGATGAGCATATGTGGAAGGTGGGAAAAGAACTAGGGCTGATAAGGATACAGGAAGAAGTTTAAATAAGGTTTGTTTAGTTAAGGGAAATCTCTTTCAATGATTGTTAAAATTCTTTCTTGGAATATTAGAGGTCTGGGTTCAGCAACTAGAAGAAACAACTTAAAAAGATTAATGTTGAGAAATAAGCCAGACATTGTGTGTATTCAAGAATCTAAAAAGAAGGTCTGGAATGATGAATTAGGAAGGCTCATTTGGGACAACAACTCTTATTGTTGGATTCATAGCAATTCAGTTGGATTGTCAGGTGGGTTATTGATGTTTTGGGACTCAAACTCTTTCTCAGAGCAAGAAAAAAGAGTAGAAAGATATTGGATCAGGATCATTTTAATGATCAATGTATCAAAAGAGCTAATAGTTTGTTATAACATCTATGCTCCACATGAGCTAAAAGACAAGAGAGCTTTATTTTCTGATATCACAAAGGATGTTGAGAAATACAACAATCTTCCCATTTGTTTAATAGGGGATTGGAACAGTGTAAGGAAGAGAGAAGAAAGATTAAATTGCTCATTTACTATGAGTTGTTCAGATTGCTTCAATGAGTTCATAAAGAACTTAGGATTAATACTTAATAGAGGTTCAGTTATCTCCAGCAGCCTTCACATGGATTGGCCCAAATAAGAAAAAGAGCAAACTAGATATAGCCTTAGTAAATATGAACTGGATGCAAGATGGGAACTGGTTTTGTCTAAGCTTGGGAAAGTTTCACTCAGATCATAAAGCTATCCTTTTGAAATCAGACTCAAAAAACTGGGGTTTGAAACCTTTCAAATTCTCTGATCACTGGTTAAAAAAGGCTGAAGTTAGAGATAAGGTTAGGAATTTTTGGATAGAAGAAAAAAAGAAATCCGGAAGCAACTTGAACTTCACTGAAGCTTTTAGAGGATTGAGAATAACCATAAGCAAATGGAACAGGCAGGAGACTGGTAACATTTTCAATAAAATAAGAATAGTTGAGGGAGAAATTGAATCTCTTAGTGAGAACGAAGAGGAGGGTGCTATAAATCAATTACAGTTGAAATTGAAGAAGCTATATGCAGAAAGAGATGATCTACTTGCTAGAAAAGCAAACCTAGCATGGATCAACAATGGAGATAAGAATACAAAGTTCTTTCACAATGCTGTTAAAAGGTAGTGGGCTAAACTGAACATCAATAGGATTGAAAGCAAAGGTGAGGTCTCATTTGAGCCTGATGTTATCAAAATTGTGTTCTTTGATCGTTTCAAAAGCTTCTTTTCAACAACAAGTGAGAAAATTCTCTTTCAGTTAGGAGATTTAGAACTTCCAATGTTAAATCTCAATCAGGCAAACAAGTTAGAGTCAGAGTTTTCTTTGTTAGAGATTGAACATGCTATGATGGAATGCAATCCAAATAAGGCTCCAGGCCCTGATGGATTGAATTTCAATGTGATAAGATTCTGTTGGAATTTTATTAAGGAGGAGGTTGCAAAGTTTATCAACAATTTTCATAAGTCTGGAAGAATACCTGTTGGTTATAACTCCTCATTCATTGTTCTGATTCCAAAGAAGCCAAACCCTAGCCCAGTCAATGATTACAGGCCAATTAGCCTTGTTAATTCAATCTACAAAACATTGGCAAAAACTCTATCCATTAGATTGAAATCAGTGTTGAATCCTCTAATCTCCAGTGAGCAGGCTGCTTTTATTAAGGGAAGGCTTATAAGTGATAATATACTTATCACTTCAGAAGTGATACTTCAGAAGTGATAAATTGGCTCAAAAGGAAAAAGAAAAAAGGTATCATTTTAAAACTTGATTTTCAAAAAGTTTTTGATACTGTTAATTGGAATTTTCTGTGGGAAACATTAGAAAAGATGGGTTTTGGAAGTAAATGGATAATGTGGATGAAAGAGTGTATATCCTCAGCAAAGATTTCTGTCCTTGTTAATGGTTCCCCCACTCCAGAATTCTCCCCCCAAAGAGGATTAAGACAAGGTGACCCCCTCTCACCTTTGCTTTTTAATTTAGTTGCTGAGGTCTTCAATGTCTTTCTCAAAAAAGCAAGGGAGAAAAACATTTATCAAGGACTAAGAATTGGAAAAAATAAAAAGGAACTCTCTATTCTACAATTTGCTGATGATTCCATATTGTTTATGGAGGCAAACGACAACTCAGTAGTTGGTCTGAAAAAGACACTTGAGTGTTTTCAATTCATCTCAGGTCTCAAAATCAATTTTGAGAAGAGTTCCATATTCACATTTGGAGTTGATGACTTACAAACAGAAAAATGGAGGCAAATTTTAAACTGCAAAAGAGGCAGTTTGCCTCTAAATTATCTGGCTATAATTTAGGCTCAAAAGATAACCAGAAAAGTTCTTGGAAGCCTTTAATAGATAAGTTTAGAGGAAAACTAAACTGTTGGAATATGAAATCACTTTCTATGGCAGGAAGAGTCATTCTAGTTCAATCTGTTCTAAATAGTTTGCCAATCTATTGGTTCAACCTGGCAAAAGTTCCTGTCAATGTAATAAAGGAAATAGACAGGTTGAGATCCTCATTTATTTGGGGACACAGTTATGAAGAAAGGAAATTGCATGCTCTTGCTTGGCACAAAACTTGCAAAAAGAAAGAGGCTGGAGGTTTAGGATTGGGGTCTATCAGAGAGAAAAATTTGGCTTTGTTAGCAAAATGGTCTTATAGGTGGTTTTCTGAAAAAAAAAACAGCTTATGGAAATAAATTCTGTCAGCAATCTATGGAGGCAACACAGAGGGTAGTTTGGATAAATGGAAATCTTGTTCAAATTCATCTTATTTGATGAAATCCTTGTTAGCTCCCCATTCAGAGGAAACTCTAGCTCCATGGTTAAAAAAAGAAAAAATTTATTGGTTAGTGGGAAATGGTAATTCAATTTCATTTTGGGTAGACACCTGGTTCAAGGAAGGCCCTCTTTGCTTCAAGTTCAAAAAACTGTTCTCTCTCTCCCTCTTTCAGAATTGTAATCTGAGTTTCATTATAGAGAAGAAGGAAAGTTGCTTAACAGGTAATTCTCTATTCTGGAAAAGGGATCTTAGATATAAAGAAAAGGAAGATTTGAAATTGTTGGGAATGATTCTAAATAAGATCACACTTATGAAGCAAGAGGACATTCTTTTATGGAAAGTTAGCAACAAGATCTTTCGAACCAGTGCCTGTTACAACATTATGGATGTTCCAAATCCTCTTTTAAAGTGGAAAAGTATCTGGAACTTCCCTTGCATCCCTAAGGTAAAATTATTTTTGTGGAAATTAGGAAATAATATCCTTCCTACAAAAAGATTTTTGAGTTCAAGAGGAATTGACTTAGGGGTTGATGGTGTGTTATGCAATAGATGCAAGGTAAAAGAAGAAGATCTAAAGCACATCTTCTTTGAATGTGAATTGGCTTTTTGGTTAAGTGAATTGTTTCACACTTGGTGGAGAAGGAAAATTTCAGGTTGGAGTGATGATTCCTTCCTCCCTTGGATGTGGATGCAATCAGCAGGTAAGAGAAGTTTTAAAAAAGGATGGAACTCAGCAATTGCAGCAGCTTTATGGACAGTCTGGAAATTGAGAAATGAGGCTTTATTTAACAATAAGAAGATTGAAAAGAATGAATTCTTTCATCTTATCAAACTCAGATCATTTGAATGGCTTTTAGCCTCTGACTGGATCTCCATTGAGGATAAGGATGAGTGGGATGCAAATCCTGGAATCTTATGTTTGAAGAAAGATGTTGAAGAAGCAAATGTTTGCAAAGGATTGCCAAGTTCGAAATGGGATTGGTTGGTTTATGTTGATGGTGCTTGGTGCATGCATGCAAACAGCACTTCACAAGCTGCCATTGGTGGTTACATATTGAATGAAAATAAAGAGGTAATTTTTGTCTTTTCTGGTCCAATTAATGCCCATTCAGCTGAAGAAGCTGAAGATTCAGCTCTGAGCTTTGCTATGGAGAAAATTTTGGAGTTTTCGAAACAAAAAAAGACAATTTTTCTCTTCTCAGATTCTGCCAATACTATTAGAAAGGCAAACTCTGTCTTGAATCCCTTCAAGTTGGTATCTAACCCAGTAGCAAAAATGGCCAACTTTTTTCTTCAGGTTCATTTGGGTCTTTTCAGACACATAAAAAGAGATTATCATTTAAGTGCTCATTATTTAGCTCAGAAAGGTTTATTAAGAAATAAATTGATTTATGGCTGGTGTTAAATTGAAAGAGATTTCTGGAGAGCTGGTGTTTAACCCATTTAATGGTCAAGGTGAGGTGTTTAACCCAAATAAGCAGGAAGAAGAACAGCTCGAGGACAATCAAGTCCAAGGGTTGGAGGTTCAACAAGAAGAGTTTGGGGATCAAGTTTGGGATCAAGCTTTGGATAATTGGCAATGAAACGACAAATGGGATGCATGAGAATGATGTTGTTAACAACAATGATAATTTGAATATGGCTATTGATGGATGAAGTTTAGACAAGAATTGATACAGAGATTGGTTTAGAGCAGAGTAGTATTTTGTTTGTTTTTGAACTGTTTAGGTTTATTAAGCTTGGTGGGTTGGGTTTTGTTCCTTCGTTGTGGATTGTTGTTGGGCTTAGTGGCTTGTTTTTATTTGGACTGATCGAATTGCTTGTAATGTTCTCATTTCCATTTTAATGACAATCCTTTGCGTATTAAAAAAAAAAGGTGCAAACTGCAATTTACTCTAAATATTATTATGAATAAATCTTTACGTACTAACAAATTTTACTAAGTAAAATACTACTCAATAAAAATTTGACACGTGTCATTGTATATCTATTAAATAAAAGTCCTGATAAACATGTAGAATCAAAATAAAAAAGAATTCTACACCTATATGAAGCCACGTGTTAAACTATTATTTGAGTAGTGATTTTGTTAGTATAATTCATTTGTACGCATATATTTACTCAAATATTATTCCTTCATCTTCTATAATTTCAATTTCTCCTCTTTGTAATCATACTATGTATAAAAACCCTTAAATTCATCCAATTGAAATCAATCTCAATTTTGCAATCAATTGCAAATATTG
>JAUEJK010103174.1:0-11564 GCA_032274865.1 Eryngium alpinum | reverse complement strand
CAAACAATGGTACAAACTAATTTAAAAGCACATCTCAATAATGTTGAAGAGGAAGACGAAGGACGGTCGATGGCCTTTTCTATCGTGCATATGAGAGAGCCTCCTAGCCCACTAGGATCCTCCATGGATCCAGAACACTCAAGGTATAACAGGGGACACCTCCGTAATTACATGTGGGAGCATTGCCGCAATAATCCAAATGCTAAAAAATAGGGGACACCACCGTCATTACACCTGGCTGTATTACCATAACAATCTAAATGCTAGCGACCTAAGGAGACAACTAAAAAGGAACAAACTGGAGCGCAACAGCAAAGCCGCTTCCGATCACTCCGAAGATCGTCATATCTCCATATCCATAGTCTTTGAGTGCCCGCGCTCTAAGAGGTCAAGGTCCGAGAAAACCTGAAAATTCAAGGTCGGAGAGGTCGCGGTCGTTCACATGATGAGATCCCAATGCATCATCACGAGGCGCCTCTGTCGCCTCCGGTAGATCCCCTACTAGCGGAGATTGTGAGGCAAAACCAGGAGCTCAAATAGCATTTGTTGTTCCTACCGAGAAAGATATACGGTGAAGAAGATTGTTTACCCTCGGAGGATCCATTCACGAACCGCTTAAATGCCATCCCCTTGAAGCAAGAAAAAGGCCTCACTTGGAGGTCTATAGTGAAAATACAGACCCCCAAATTATTTGACCAGTAGATGAAAATGAAAAACTTCAATGACCACCAGTTGTGCCATTTGTTCACATCAAACCATCAAGGGGCACATCCAAAAGTGGTATAATAAACTACCCGCCTAGAGCATTGACTCTTGGGAAGAGTTCCACACGACCTTTGGTTCCGTGCAAATTGCCCGCATGACATTCATTCAGTATCTCTTAAGGCCATTGTCCAATAACATGGGGAAACTTTGGATGACAACATCCGGAGGTTTAAGAGGGTGTCAATCTTGTTGATACCCTGGATGAGGGCACCGTAATCAGCGGCTTCTGAAAATGGCTAGACACATATAATTACCGTCAATATATCTTGGACATCGTCAAGAAAGACCCTCAGAGTTTGGGGTGGCCTTTGCCATGTTATCAGACTACATCACATGAGATAACGCCCTCTAAGTCATGAGGGAGGCAAGGGGATTGTCTGCGCTTGCTCCTATTAAAACGAAGTTACTCCTACAAATGGAGTCCGGGCATTTCCACAAGGATAAGAAGTATAAGTTCAATCACAACAACAACAATGTTATCTAAACCACTCCTATCCAACTCACGCCAATGGTGAGCCAAGCTCCTTGCAGCGAACAAGCCGGTCCTAGAAAAGATGTCCACAACCGGCTTGGAACTCCGAAATCGCAGCCAAAACCCCAGCGGGAATGGACCAAGTTCACTAAGAACTATTCAACCATGTTATCGGAACTTAAGGGAACTAAATTATATGTAGCTCCAAAGTCCATGCAAACATCTGCCAATACCCAGGATCAGACAAAGAGATGTGAATACCATGAGGATCATGGGCACCTCATAGAGGACTACATCTCCCTCAGGTTCTTTATGGAGGGGTTGGCTAAAGGTGGAAAGATGGACCAGTACCTTCCAAGGGAGAAGCAGGTGGTTCCACCCCCAACGACGGTCGACAAAAGCAAAGGGCATATAGACATCATCGTTGGGGGATCCCGCGAAGGGGATACCGAGCTAGATGCATCGGATACCCAGATATACACTATAGGCGCTATGTAGAGTCTTGCAACGTGATTATTTTTTCAGACACTAACTACGAAAGGATCAACCCCAACCATAATGAGGCATTAGTAATCACGTTCGTTGTTGACAGCTATGATGTTAGTCGGATTATAATTGAGAATGGGTCATCCGCGGACATCATCTTCAAACATGTCTTGGACAAAATGACCAACTTGTCTCAAAAGATGGAAACACCCACCGAATTCTTCATCTACGGGTTCAGACACAATTTTATGTCCATTCTAGAAACCATCCAACTGTGACATTTGAGACGAGTAATAAGAAGGTGAGGCACATGGTGAAATTTTGCATAATGAACAAAACCTCATCCTATAACATCATCCTTGGGCGGACAACTTTGATTAGACTAAGGGCAGTCACATCCGTCCCACCCCTGAAGAAAAGTTCCACACTTCGTATGGAGTCGGCGTCCTCAGAGCCGATCATGAGGTAGTCAGGAGGTGCTATGGGCCAACCGTATCCATGAGAGAGACATCCGGCATGAATAGGCAAAGGGCCATAACCAAGAAACAGGTGGACGTCATTCCCATCCGGGCCTTAAAGAAGGTAGCCAATAGGTAACAACATCAGGCTCAGATTGAAAAGCAGAAGGAAGACAAAAGGGCGCGACTCATGGAACAGGAACAATTCATGGTCGTCACCAACACCATCCCTTATTACACTATCATCTGTCAATCCCCTCCAAACATCAACACATCTCCCGCGAACGCCAAGAACTTGTCCTCCGTGGACACAAATCCGTCCCCCACGGACGTCGGCAACCTGTCCTCTGCGGACACCAATTTATCCCCCATGGATGCTGATACTATCCAGGCTATTGTCACCCTACGATCAAGGATACAACTTTCAAATCCGGATTCGGAGATCATGGGGTATCAACGGCCATTCACGATCGAAGATACCTAGAAGATCAAGCTCATCCCTAAAGATTCCAATAAAGCAGTCATCATTAGGATCGGGCTCCAGCATGCCCTCAAAGAAGAACTCATCTAACTCCTATGCGATTATGCGGACGTCTTTGCATTGTCCGCCTCAGACATGCTCGAGTTGGATAAGTATGTGGCCATGCACCGTCTTGACGTGGATACCCTTTGCCAGCCTGTCAAACGAAGAGGAGAGTGTTCGCACCTGAGAGGCAATAGGCAATGATGCGGAAGTTAATAAAGTCTTGGTTGCGGATATAATCTTCGAGATCAAATATGCCAAGTGGCTAGCAAATGTTGTCATGGTAAAAAAACCAAACGGGAAGTGGAGGATCTGCTTGAATTATGCAGACCTCAACAAGGCATGCCCAAAGGATTCATATCTGCACCCCACCATCGATTAGCTCATTGACGCCACCTCGGGACACACCATGCTAAGCTTTATAGTTGCCTTCGCCGGATACAACCAAGTGCCAATGGCCCCGAAGACATTCCAAAGACTTCATTCATAACACACCATAATGTCTACGCCTACAAGTTCATACCCTTTGGACTCATTAATGCCAAAAGCTACCTACCGAAGGCTTATGAACAAGGCTTTTAAATTTCAGCTAGGGCGCAACATGGAAGCATACGTGAATGATATAAAAGTAAAGTCCCTCATCGCAGAAACCCACATCGCTTATTTGAATTAGTGTTCTGAGAACCTCCAAGTAGTGGGAATGAAACTGAACCCGGCCAAGTGCACCTTTGGACTTGGCGCCGAGGAATTCCTCGGATTCCTGGTTAGCAACCCCAGTATCCAAGCCATTTCAAACAAAATTAAGGCAGTCTTAGAAATGAAGGCTCCACGCACATAGAAGGATGTACAGAAGCTCACCGAACGATTAGCAGCCCTTCAACAGTTTACCTGTAAATTGGTCGAGTGTTATCTTCCTTTCTTTGAAGAACTCAAAAGGGCCAAAAGTTCTATATCTTTTCAATGGACGGACGAATGCCAAAAGGCGTTCGAAGAAATCAAGCACCACCTCATTTTCACTTCTGTCCTCACTAAGGCATTGTCAGAAGAGTCATTCTTTCTCTACCTCTCGGCAGGACCACAAGCCATCAGTGCGGCTCTTGTTTGAGAAGAGGACGGATAGTAGAAGCATGTGTACTATGTAAGCCAAGTCCTCAAGGACGCAAAGACCAGGTATCCTAACCTAGAAAAGTTCGCCTTCGCCATCATCATGGCCAGCCGCAAGCTATGACATTATTTCCAGCTAGACTACGTTCCCTGCATATCCATTATGGCCCAAGTCTTGGCAGATTTTATTATGGACTGCAGATTCATAGATCCCAGTTCTCCCGTTATGGATGAAAGGTATAACCAAGCCACCCACGGGTGGCCTATCCGAGGATGCACCATCTTCTCCTCAAGTCGCTCCAACAATCGAACAGCTGCCAGAATTTTGGCAGCTTTATATTGACGGTTCCGCCACATCCGAATGTAGCATGACATGTATTATTTTGATAAGCACCCAAAGGCTTAACCATTCAGAATGCCTTGTGCTTCAAATTCAAGGCCACTAATAACCAGTCTGAATACTAGGCCCTCTTAATTAGACTTCGCCTCTCCAAGAGTCTAAAGCTCGCGCACCTCTAGGTCTACAGTGATTCCCAACTAGTGGTCCGCTAGCTCCAATGGGAATACATGGCCAAGGATCCCCTTATGATCTACTACCAGAAGCTAGCCACAAAAAATATATCTGAGTTCAGAAGCTTCTGCCTCTAACAGTTTGACCGCTCAGACAACATTATTACCGACTCCCTCTCCGAGTTAGACACTTTAGATATGGAGAAGTTGGAGGGAGCACTTTACCCTAAACACTTGGAACATCCTAACATAGATGATCATCTTCAAGTCATGAACGTCAACATAGCTCAAATCGGAAAACTCCCTACATCCAATACTTTACCAGTGGGTCCCTACTGCCGGACCACAAAAAAGCTAAATCCCTCAAAGCTAAGGCATCCAAATTCTGCAACCTGCACGGGACTTTCTACCGTAAAGGTTTTTCATGACCCCTTGCCCAAGTGCATAGGTCCGGACGAGGCAACCCGCTGCATGTCCGAGGTCCAGAATGGGATATGTGGAGACCATATGAACGGCAAGTCACTTGCCCACAAGATCATCAGACAAGGTACTATTGAGTATTGGTCTTCCCTCTTCAAAGATTGGATAGATTATGCTCAAAAGTGCAAGAAATGTCAGTTCTACAGCAATGTTCTTAAGCAATTACTGATGTCACCATCATCAACCTTTCCCCGTACTATTTATCATGTGGGGACTTGACATCATGCGACCCTTCCCCTAGCTCCTGGCCGTCTCAAGTTCATTATTGTTGTCATCGACTACATGACCAAAATGACTTGTCCACCTCACCAGTCAAGATTGCAAGAAGTTCTTCTACGACCAAGTAATCCTAAGGTTTGGGGTTCCTCTTGTCCTTATCCCTGCTAACGGTCCATAGTTCGTTAGTGAGCGCTTCCAAGAATTTCTCAAGGACTTCAACATTGAGCGCCAGACATCATCTGTCTCGTACCCTCAAACGAACGACCAAATTGAGGTCAAGAATAGGAGGCCCGTTCAAGGCATGGAGAAGAAATTTTTTAATGCCAAGGACAAATAGGAGGAAAAACTGCCAAAAGTGCTATGGTCCTACAAGACAACTCCACGGATAGCCATGGGAGAAATGCCCTTTAAGCTATGCTATGGGACGGGTGTTGTTATCCCCTTCAAGATTAGTTTCCCTTCCTTCCAATTGGTCAATTACAATTAGATCACTAACTCAGGCGGACTGAGAACTAATTTAGATATTTTAAAAGAGCTCCGTGACCAAACAATTACCTGAATGGCCACATATAAGCAGAAAACAGCCGCCTTCTTTGGAAAAAAAAGAAAAGTCAATGCAATGCAATACTTAGAGGTAGACTTAGTCATCTGTCTGACTGTAGTATCTAACTATACCAATCAAGGGAAGTTATCCGCTAATTGGGAATGATCATACAAGTCAAAACGGTTATCCAACCAGAAACCTACAAGCTCATGCGTATGGACGGATCTAAGATTCCCAACACTTAGCCCGGATTAAGACTCCACAAGTTTTATCATTAACTTCCGATCATATGCCTATTTTGTATAAATACGCATTTTGATTTATAAGGCATTATTTCTCAGTTACGATAAAAGCTAAGTTTTTATAAAGGAATATAGCCGAGTTATAAGGCATCGCTCCTCAAAATTATTGTACTTGACAGACTTCTTAAAATTTATTACAAATTATCTCTTACGTGGAGCTATGACAAAACTTACTTCTAATTATTTTAAATTTTATTATTATTAGGATACGCGAAGACCGTGCCACATCATTATAATATAATAACTACAACCCAATGCGCGAATTATGTTGGAGTGTTGGATTTTTTTTAGGCACGCGGGGTTTGACCGTGTTGCTTGTGATCGATGGCTTTTTGATTCACTATACATTGTGTATAGATCAACGAAAATAACAAATGAATTATAGGACATGTGAACCATAATTAAGGAACCTACTTAAGTTAATTAAGAAGGTGTTAAGTGAAACTGATTGAATACCACTCAGTATACTTTGTTAAAAATGTGGTATTATTCATGAGGTTAAAGATTTTATTTTTTTTTTGAAAAAAAATTAGAGTCACTGAACATAAATATCACACTCCCAAGGAGATAAAAACGTGATATTGATAAGTTCAAAACTATCATAATTGTGTGATGGAAGTGACCTTGTTAAGGTGTTTCAGAAGAAGAATGATAGGACTTTACAAATTGTGGAAAAGAGTTGAATCTTCTTATGGATGCTTGGAAATCTTGGGGTGTCTAGTAAATGTGCTTATCCTAACACCAATGACAGTGGAAATAAGTTCTAAGACAGTGACCTATATTTTGATTAATATGCGCACAATTGTAGTGCTTATAAGTTCCTTGTTTATAAATCTCACGTGTCTGAGATTAACAATGGTATAATTATAGTCAATGAATATTATTATTTGATAATATCTTTCTTTATAAACTATAAATGAACATCTCTCGATCATATGAGTTGATGGATTAAGATGATGATCCCTCGATCATATAAGTTGATGGATTAAGATGATGATTAAAAAGCCTATCGAGGACGGTACTAGATATAATAAATGACAAAGGACAGGAAAATCATTTAGATTCTAAATGTTCTGACATATTTGTTGGAGGTGAACCTCAAATATAGAAGGAAGCTTTGAGCTTTATGGATGATTCCTTGTAGAAGAAGGGCATCAAGAATGAGAATTCTAATTATAGAATCATACATGTGAACTAGTGGTATAAATATATAAGTGTAAACCACTAGAACATAGCTAGATTACAAGAAGAAAATAAAAGCTAATAAATATATTGATAAGTATAAGGCTAGACTTGTAAATAATAGTTATTAGTAAAGTGAAGGCATCTATCCTTTGTTGCATATTCTCATGGAAAGAGAATAAATGTCATTAGGATGATACTTGTCATTGTTTCTGTACGAAACTTGGAAGTACTTTATATGGATGTTAAGACAGCCTTACCAAATGGAGATTTAGAAGAATAAATCTAAATGTGACAACCTGAGGGTTTCTCTGTCATGGGCAAGAGATGAAAGGCTAGAAGCTTGCGAAATTATTGTATGTTTTGAACCAGACACCAAAATAATAACATATGAAGTTTGTCAGTGCTATGCGTAGTAATATACAAAGATCAAGTCAAGATCTAATGTAATTACAAATTTGCGGATGCCTAAATTATTAATTAAATAAGTAAAGATTACTAATTTTTGGAATGCTTTAAATTAGTAATCTTGAGCCCTAATTGGTAGTTGATAAAGTGAATACCAAAATATTGAATATGCCATTGTTTGATGTAGAACGGTTAAACATCAATGAATGTGACAAGTGCATCTATGTAAAGAACACTGAAAATGACTATGTCATTTTATGCCTACATGTATATGATTTGTTTATTACTGAAAGTGATAAACGAAATATCAAGTCTATAAAAGACAAGCCGTTGGAAAGTTTGATATGAAAGATATAACCTAGTCGATGTAGTAATTCAGAATGTCTCATATCAAGTCAAATATATTATGTTGATAAATTCTTGTAAAGTTTAAAAAGAATAATTCAGACATAGCTTTCTAAATCACTAGTGGATTTGGATGTCTATATATCCAATAACAAAGGTAAATGAATATCCTAGATTGAATACTTAATGGTAACTGGAAGTTTCATATACTTAATAAATTATGTGAAATCAGACATAACTTACTCAGTGAGATTGAGTAGGTAGACGAGTAACCTAAGACTTTATCACTAAAAATGGTCACTACAGTACTGAGGTACATAATAGGTACTCGTAAGTTTAGGCTGCACTATAGAAGATATCTAGTTGTGCTAAGGATGTAGCAACATAAATTGGATATTTGACATAAAGGACTCTAAGTCTAAAAGTGAATATGGTTCCATAACAGGGCTACTGCAGCGGTGTCTTGGAAATCTTCCAAAAATGTTAATAGCTTGATCTATGATGGGATCTTAATTTATTGTATTATATAAATATGTGAAAAACACTGAATGATTATGCCATTACCTAGAAGATATTCCAAGATGGCTAAAACATGTGTTTGCCATTAGTATATATTAATGGTTAATATATAATTGGCAAAACATGATCTATAATGATAAGTCTCATCATATAAGACGTAGACACAATACCATTATGCAAGTAATATCAACTAGCACTATCACTTTTGACAATGCGTTGTCAAAGGATAATATTGCGGATTCACTAACAAATACATGGATCACTGTGGGGTTGGGGGGTCAACCCTCATATCATATTCTTTATGAGAAATAGTGAACTCGTATAACGAGGTTGAGTTTTTTTCTCTTAATTATGCTTATATTCAAATACGTGGAAATCGAGTGTGTGATGTAAGTCACTAAAGATATAAGATCACCTATGTTGGAATGAAGTGAGGGCCGCATCAATTAGTGAATTGGAGGGGGGGTACAATTCCTACAAATTCCCGTAAAACCAGGAAATGTCCATGGCCGAAACAGATAATACCAATGAGAACTGAAGATGTCAAGGATGATATCGTAAAGGATATACTATTGCTTACACAAACGACAACAGTTTGCAAGCACATCTAAATGGATTTGCTGAACAACCAGTAAGGTAAATCTATGTTCTCAAGAGAAGGTTTACAATGAGGGTTACACCTCTATCTATCTTATATAATATATGGACATAGTAACTATCACCTTGTCAAATCTATGTCAAGTGTTCTATATGACCATTAATCTCATTTATGTGGGGGATTATTGAAAATATTTAGTTTATGTAGGTCCCAATATATGTGGATTAATATTCAGAAACTCAAATAAAGGAATGAATGAGAACTAATGTTCGAAAGGAAGCAATAAAAACTGGCACAAGTCTAAATAAGAAGCTTGATTAGAAGTTACAGGAAGAGCGTATGCCGAGAAAAAAGCTACTCTTAAGGTGTCTTTTGCTTTTTAGCCAAGATGCAGGATGAATTGTGTTTTATTTAAATTGTTTAATCAATTTAAATTAATGTAATTGAGTTCCATTTGAAGATTATATTCGAACTCGAATATCAAAGTGATGGTGTGTTAACGGATTGTATGATCTCTTATTGTAATTAGTTGATCTTAATTAAGTACAAGTATTATATAGCAAAAAAAAGTACAAGTATTTTCTTTCTTTTCAATTAAGTTTATATTTGATTATATCTTATTTTACTATTAAATTCTTAAAATTATGTCATTCTGTAATATGTGTTTACCAATAGTTACACTTTTATAATTTGTTTAGATTCTCTTATTTCATAATTATTATGTCTTTCTTTAATTCATGTGTATATATATTTTTTAATCATATAATCTAAGTAATTCTCTAAACTTTTTTTAATTACTGTTCACTGTTTCATTTACTTTTACGTTAACTCAGAACCCGGAGAGGCTTTATACTGGAATATAAAACTCATCAGATATAATAAAACCTTAAAAAAAAATCATTTATTGTTGTTATTGGTAATTAAGTAAAAAAAAATTCAAGACATTCGGTCCTTGTGTTCGAAGCACACTAGTTTTCTAAATGTAGAAACTGTTATTACTCACTTAAAACTTTATTTTATTGCAGCTGAAGAAGTCTAAAGCTTGGAGGACTTTTGTAGGGCTGAGTTAGAAAAGCTAAAAAATGTTAATCCTGGAATTAACAAGAAGATGTGGTGGTATCATATATATTAGACATGGGTTTTGATAAATTTTTAGGTAATTTGTTGTGTTAAGTTATTTTAGAATAATATTTCTTCATTTTAATAGTATTTTTTTTGTCTACAATAAATTGTACAATTTGCTAACTTATTTTCTTATTAAAATTGAGGGATGTAAATAAAGGTATGCAATTCATGTATCTCAAAGCTGGTTATGCTTGTGATTAGAGATAAACAAAATGATCTGTAGGATTGGACCGCCAAAAAGACCTGCATGACTAGTCTTTAAAGAGATCGGACCGGTCTGGACCGGTTCTGGTGGTCCTAAATAGTCCTTAAGTTTGATAAAGAAGTTGTGATGGATTGGAGTCGAGTATATATGTTACCAAGAATGATAAATACATATTTCTTCCAATTTTGTTTAAAGAATAAAAGAAATGATATATAAAGATATCATTAGGCTGAAACAGATAATGAAAGATGTTATTTCTTTTTCATTTTATAATGAGGATGGTGATTCAATGATACCGATAAATCTTAGAAAATTTATAAATTTTAACCATGAAATTTATTAAGTTATAATTATTTTTCTTATTATGTAATTTATATTTTTATTTGTAGTTTTTCTTAATATTATTATTTGTGTATATGTGTTTCTATAACTATCGTATACCATCTTGGTTTATTGTATTTCATCCTTACTTCTGGAGCGTAGAAGAGCGCAATCATTCGTCTTTCAGCTAAAAAAGTATCTAATATCTAATTATCCAATATGTCTTCTATTTAACACCAGATTTGTTAGAAAAATAGCTTATAAAGAATCGGTCTGAGTTCCTTGTGATGATTATGATAAAGTGCTACGATATTTTATCAACAAATAACTGGATTATGGCAAGCCATTAGACATCAATCATTTTTTATTGCAGTATAAAATCATATTAATTAGTATAGTGTAAGATCCATATCACTTCTATTTGAGTATATTTGATTGTGTATGTTAGAGTTGTGTTTAATTAATTCTCTTTCTTTTTTATAGTTTAATCATGTAACTGACGGTGAAATCAATGAACAGTTGAGAAGTTATTTCACAGAATCTTATGCCGATGTGTATGAATGGATTTGTGGCTAAGGATATCTTCTAATTGTGGAAAGTTATGAAAAATATGGAATATTACATATTTATTGAAAGTATAAATATGTATAAGTTTTAACGATAAAAAATATAAATTAGTGAAGGATTATGTTTCCTTACTAATATGTGATTTTTCCACAATACAATGTAAATTAGTAAAGGAATATGTCCCCTTACTAATTTGTTGCAACTTTCCCAATTTTATTTTCTTTGAGAAATATATGGTAAGGAAATAGTTTCCTACAAGGATTCTATTGCCTGACGAGATATATGGTAATTCTTTAGTGCTTAGAATTTTCGTAGAAATACACACAAAAATTCAGGTCGTCCTCTACACTTAAGAATTCTCTTTTTCCTCCCCTTTCTGTGCCTTTCAACTAGTGATAGTTCAGGATCCTTTCAACTTTACTGAGGGTACA
>JAUEJK010103066.1:0-11565 GCA_032274865.1 Eryngium alpinum | reverse complement strand
ACTTTTAAAAAAAACCACTTAAAAAAAGTACCTATATCCTTACTTTTTTTTTACCACTTAAAAAAATCACTTTTTTAAAGTGGTAACCAAACATGGCTAGTCTTATGTGAAATTACAATTTAGAAGTCAATCATCTTAAACTATATAATTTATATATTTTAGTAATTGAAAGCCAATATTTTGAGTTATAATATTATATTTCAGCCAAAAGATAAAAACATTCATGAATTTAAGTCTTATTTGGGAGCTTTTATAAGTTAGATGTAGAAAGAAATAGTGAAATAAGACAAAAAAAAAGAGAAATGATAGAAGTGAATATTTTTAACATGTTTCAAAATATATTAGAAAAGGAGAGCTTAACTTTGAGCAGAGATACCTATTTAGTGTTAGATTATTTTAAGTGATTCACTATTTGGTCGTATTCATATTAGGAATTTATATATATTTTTAATATTTATTAAATAATTTAAAATAATTTATTCTTTACTTATCCCTATTTTGAGAATCTATAGATTATGATTCATATAATTATAAAAATTCGATTATACAGTTTTAAAGATTCGAGTAACGATACTAATAAAATCCGTAATATGGTCGTAATATACTAATACCTCCTAAAGGTTTATAATAACTGATAGGTAAATTTATAAATTTATAAAATCAATATTAGAGATGATGTATTTAAATTATAATCATAGTATCTTTATGTTTGATGCCGAATCTGGTAAACTCTGCTCCGTGAACCTGTTAATTCTGCAAAACAGATGAAGGTGGGGCTAAATCCCCCGATTTACCTCCTGCGTGAGAATCAGATAGGGTTTCTGTATAGAATAGTGTTGTGTATATAAAATAATGTAAAGATATCACCTTATACATGAGTTCGGAATCCTTCTTCTAGTTGGAGATTAACCTGAGAATAAAATCTTATTAGGGTTAATAATTGGGCTGCCGACTTACTGGGCTTCTAGTCCAATAAGGCCCAACTACCCAAACATGGGCTGTAGATCAGCATGGGCTGGGCCGACCGACTGGACTGGGCTGACCAGGAAGCCAGTGAACTGGGCCTACAACCCCCTAATCCTACAAGCCCCAAGTGTTTTATAGACAAGTCTATGAGATACTTAAGTACTAAAATCAAGCAACCGGCTGAACAAGCAAATCAACTGACCGAACCAAAGGACTGGATAACCAGACGAAGCGTGTTGGGTACGTGTGGACACGTGGCAGGCATCCAGGAGAGTTGAGGAAACGGCGAAAAAATCAAAGCCGTTGATTCAAATTAGCAAGTATATATGGACAAAACCGCTAATTCCCCCCATTTTCTTACGCTGTATCTGGAAAAAGAGAAAGAGAGAGAAAAGAAGAAGACAAAGAGGCGATTATAGATTCAACGCAAATCGAAGACAAATCTTATTTGTAATCGCATCACAGGTATGGCTTACTCCCATTCTCATTATAATTTTCACTTGTGCACCATGAAAGATCTGCACATGTGCTAATTGTTCACAGAACACACACTATACACATACAGTAGTTGAAAAATGCAGATTGTGACATGTTTAATCCAAAATTAGTGTGAAATATGCATGATATCAATGTTAGAATATGTAATATGACAAATATTTTACAAAAATGACCGAAAAATGGGGTATTGGGGTATAAATCGCAAAACCCTAATTTTCCAGTTATCTGCCACCGTTATCGGCACCACCGTCCAAGTGGTGGTGCGTGGCTTCACAATCCTTCTGTACATATATTTCTTGTTCGGTCAGTCGGATTATACTTTTGTCCTTTAGGTAGTTGATTTGTTCAATCAGGTAAATAGTATTTGTGTTTGACAGATGCCCATTCCTTTGTCTCAGGCTACCGATCTAACTCCACTAGAATACTATTTAGGTAACACTAGGAGTCCCAATCCAGAAATAACATCTACACCTAGGCTCCCAAATTTAAGTGAACCAAATTACTTAATGGCCGACCAACCGAACCAAAATAGAACCACACTTCCATCAGAAGCAGGTCAGTCTGGCCAACCAACCGAACAACCAAACCTTCAGTCATCTACTACTACGACCGATCCCAGTATCTACCCAGTAGAAACTGATGCTAACTTTATAGATACCTCTATATACCTCCATTTAAATACTGCTAGCACTCTGACCAGAGAGAAGGTGTTAGAGATAGAGGATTCCTTCCCTTTAGGAGAAGGGTACTATTACGTTAAGGCTACCAGGAAAGAAAGACTGACCGACTATCTAAGGGTAGACGAACTTTGTGCGGTCGGGGTGAGCCTTCACCATTTGGCAGTGCGGGCTGAGATTCCCCTTACATAAGTTTATAAAAACATTTTTAAGGGAATTCGGTATCTCCATTTATCAACTCCTGCCCAACTCCTACACTGTCCTTGATACTTTTATCGGGAAGTGTAAGGAGGCTGAGGTCATCCCTACCATCAAACTGCTCCTTACCCACTATCGATTCAACAAAGACCAATAAGGGGGAACCTACCACCTAATGCTCTGAAACAATAAAGCAAAATGGACCGAACTTGTGGGTAGTACCAAAGGGAAAGAGCACCAATGGCTCTGGGTAGTTGGAGCCGACCTGCATGAGTTCGCCCATTAGAGATCTTTTAAACTACCCCAAAAGCCTAAATTGACAGCAACCGAGAAGAATGAGTATGGAAATTATTAGCCAAATGGAGGA
This sequence comes from Eryngium alpinum, assembly GCA_032274865.1. Taxonomy (NCBI): domain Eukaryota; kingdom Viridiplantae; phylum Streptophyta; class Magnoliopsida; order Apiales; family Apiaceae; genus Eryngium; species Eryngium alpinum. The sequence continues at coordinate 8,859 of JAUEJK010103066.1, read as the reverse complement.
TGTTAAAGTTGGAGATTGCTCAATCTAACGAATACTTAGAAGGAATTGGAGGTGTATATCTGACTGACTGAACTAGATTTTTATTCAGTGTATTAATTGTTCTGGCCGAATGAACTAATACTCATTGTTGTACTTTTGCAGTGATGGCCAAATTTAACAGGGATTGTGTGAAGTCCCATCATGCAGCTAAGGATGCACAAAAACAAGCTGCATCCAGCTTTCGTGCACCGGAGAAGCCGCTCGAATAAACGGGGGAAACGGTGTGTCTGAACAAGAAAAGGAAGTTCAGTCAAATCGGAACCCTGAAAAGAGGCCCATCAGTAACGTTGATGAGGACGAGCAACCTCCCGCCAAGGTTCCCAGATCAGGAAAGATTGCCGACCAGGTTGCAGGTATGGAGAACTATGCAAAGCTGGCCGGAACGGTGGACCTACAAGTAGGTGCTAAGCTGGCTATGCAAATGGTCTGCAAAAAAGACCTAAATGTGATGAAAGAAATGGGGGCGCCGACCATTCTCAACCACGCCATGGCTCATACCACTCAGATACAATCCGATCTGCATATATTGGAAAATATCAATTGCTTAATCCTAACGTTTTTATGGTATACTTTACAGCTGCTCAGTTTCCTTGGAGGCGCCGCTACTTGCGTTGTTGCCTGGGAAAAGGAGAAGGATGACGCCAAGCTCGCTGCCATGTCCGCTCAGAGAAATGAGATAGATGCTAACAGAAGAGCGTCTGAAGCGGAGGAAAAACTCAAGGCAGCTAAAGACCGGGCGGCTGGAGCTAAGGCAGCACTTGCTGAGGTCAGGAAAGAGAGGGAGAGCCTAACAAGAAAGTTAGGTCGGCGTGACATGAAGATCCAAAAGGAAGTGACCAGAGCGAATGATGCTGAACTGAATTACTATAATGGGGGAATGGATGATATCCTAAGGCAACTTAGAGACAAAGGTCTCCCCTATCAGGACTTCCTAATGGATCTGAGTAAGGACGTGCTCGTTCAAATGGACGAGGAGGCTAATGAGCCGGAAGGTCCTCCCTCTGAACCAGACGAACCTGACACTCCTCCTCCCTCGCCGACCAAGAAGATTATTTTGATCGGCCTGGGGCCAAAGTACTTTATTCGGTCGGTCGGCCAAATACTAGCACTTGTTAACTTGAACTAATTATCTTTGATGTAATTGCATTTAATTTATTTTGTTCGATCTGTTAGCTCTTACCACAACCAAATAAGTTAACAAAGTAATCCATGTTATATTTAACACAATGAATCACTTCCTAACCAAGTACATTAATTTAAAGCTGATCTGCCAAAATTGATCCATATAAAATTAGTTTTTGTTCAGGAAGTCGATCATATGCTGATGTTTTATAATCGTATCTTGCCCAAGTATTAAATAGGCAAATAAATATAGTGCCGACCGACTGAATAAAATAGGAAAAGTTAACACGATAGCAAAATATTTAAACAGAGCTGGCTGACTGAATACAGATCAATATAAATTGAGTTACCTGTTTACCACGAGACTTAGCCAACCATGATGTTATACTCATGTTAATATTTCCGATCAGTCGGACACAAATAGGTACAAATTGTACCTGTTAGATTTATTTTAATTTTTATTGACGTATGGACAAATTAGCTTAGTAGCTTGTCCATGGTTCATGTCAATGTAATGTTACACATCCATGAGCTACGGGAGGGACATATATCGCCGTCGCGAATGTTCGCAACCGGTCGGTGCTCTGGGTAAATTGCCCGGGTGCCTGGGCATCCGACTAGATGAGGGTTTTCATGTATATCACAGACGCGCCCTCATCTCCATCATATCGAACTCATTTTCTAACAATTGCAATAATTCAAAAAGTAACTTGATAAAAGAAACTTGTATATTTAAATTTCCAATGAATCTCAGCATATTGAAAATGAACCTCAATGTATTGAGATTTGGATCTCAATGTATTGAAATTGTACTTCAATGTATTTGAAAGTCATGTAAATATCTAAGTCCCCAGGTATCTGACCAGCCAAGCATGTCTAGCTGATCGGATATCTTGAGGGTCCAAAAAGGAACTAATAGTTATTATAATTGCAATCTTCATTGAAAGCAAGAAAGAAAAACATAACTATTGGTAATACTTTCTGAGATGGTCAAGATTCCATGTATTCTTGACTGACTGACCATTCAAGGTTTCTAGCTTGCAAGTCCCAGCATAAGCCATTGACACTATCTTGTACGGTTCTTCCCAATTTGGCATCAGCTTACCCTTCTTATCCTGAGCTAAAACTTCTCTGAAGACTAGATCTTCAACTCTGAAGGATCTTTTCTGGACGGTAGCATCATAATACTGAGCAACTCTTTGTTGGTAAGCTGCCATCCTGGCTACCGTTTTGTCCCTCAGCTCTTCCGCCAAGTCCTTGTCCAGTCTTATACCTTCCTCATTAGCTTCTAGGTTAAAAAAAGTATTCCTGTATTAGGGAATGCCTACTTCGATAGGCACAAAAGCTTCCGTTCCATATGCCAAATGGAATGGTGTCTCTCCTGTTGTTGTTCGAGGAGTCGTTCGGTAAGCCCATAGAACTGAGTACAGCTCATCTGCCCATAAACCCTTAGCATCAAAAAGTCTCTTCTCAACCCCTTTGAATATAGCTTTATTAGCGCTTTCCACATGTCCATTTGCCGGAGGGTATCCAACCGAAGATGTCTGATGCTCAATTCTCCAATGATTCAGGAAGGCAGTGAACATTCGATCAGCGAATTGAGTACCATTATCTGAGACGACAATCTTTGGGACTCCAAACCTGAAAATAACACATTCCAACACAAATTTCTCACATTGGGCCTCGGTGATACTAGACAGTGGACGAGCTTCAGCCCACTTGGTCATATAGTCAACTGCCATAATACAATACATAGTATTTCCTTTAGAGTGGGGAAGTTTTTCGACAATATCAACTCCCCACAAAGCAAATGGAACAGGGCTCAGAATAGGCATCAACTCAGTAGAAGGTTTTCTAAGGACATTAGAATGTATCTAACATTTGTGGCAGCACTTTGTGTAATCCAAACAATCTGCCCAGATAGTTGGCCAATAGTATCCCTGGTGAATTATCTTCAAGGCTAAAGCCTTGCCAGCTACATGATCAGCACACAAACCCTCATGTACCTCTTCAATCGCCTTCTGAGCTTCCTCCGGGTCTAGACAACGAAGTAACGGCTGACTGACCGACTTCCTGTACAGAGCTCCATTGACAGTAACATAGCTTGCTGCCTTGTAACGTATCCTCATAGCTTCCACAGCATCCAAAGGAAGAATGCCATTGTCTAAGTAAGCCTTTATCGGGGTCATCCAATTAGCACCTTCGGAAATTGGCAAAATAGTATTTCCCCCAACTGCAGGCGAAGTTGCTTGAGTCACATAAATAGAACCTTCTAAGTTGCCAATCTCCTCATCGGATAAGCGAGAAAGGGAATCGGCTTTCTGATTTTCTTCTCTGTCTATTCCCTCAAGCTTGAAAGATTGAAATTGATCAGCCAGGTGTTTAACCTCAGCAGCATAGGCTTTCAATCCCTCGTGTTTTTGCTCGTATTCCCCTGAATAATGTTTAACCACAAGTTAAGAATCTGAATAAACTTGCAGTGTATTTATCTGAACTGCGATGCCAAGCTTCATTCCAGCAATGAGAGCCTCGTATTCCGCTTCGTTGTTAGTTAAACGAAAAGAAAACCTAATTACATGGCTGATCTTGAATCCTTCTGGACTGATGAGTATCATTCATGCACCGTACTTTCCCTTTCCAACGGATCCATCTACATATATAATCCAGCTCTTCTTGATGGACTAATCAAAAATTTTGTTCGGTTGGTCGGAAACCACAACCTCCGTTGGTGTAGAGAATCGACATTCCACTCCAGCAAGGGCTTGAGCCCAGGCAGTAATCCTTCCAGATGTCTCAACCTTCTGAAGTATCCTCACCCCAATAGTTCCAGGATTGTACACTAAATCATACTCACCCAACTCAATAGCCCAGGCAGTCATCCTTCCAGATGTCTCAACCTTCTGAAGTATCCTCTTCAATGGCTGGTCAGTAATCACTTCAATAGTTCTTCCCTGAAAGTAATGTCTTAACTTTCTCCCTGTAATGACCAACCCCAGAGCTACTTTCTCAATGTTTGGATATCTCAACTCTGCATCCATCAAAGCATGACTAATGTCGAACACCGGTTTTTGAACATCTCCTTCTTCCTTGATAAGAATTGTTGCAACTGACCTGTCCGAAACTACTAGGTAAAGCTGCAAGGTATCTGTTGGGCAAGGCTTTATAAGCAAATGAGTGGTGGATATGTACTTTTTAATCTGCTCAAAAGCTGTAGAGCATTCATCTGACCAAATAAAATCCTTATTTCCCCTCAGGGTATCGAAAAATGGAAGTGACTTTTCAGCTGATCTGGATATAAACCTCCGGAGGGCTGCTAATCGTCCGGTCAAAATCTGAACCTCTTTCTTGGTGGATGGTGCTTCCATATTAAGGATGGCCTTAATCTTCTTCGAATTTTCTTCAATACCTCTCTGACTGACCATATACCCTAAACATTTTCCTAATGAAACTCCAAAGGTGCACTTGGTTGGATTGATTTTCATCTCATTATCCCGCAAAGTTTGGAAACATTCTCTGAAGTCTTTGATATGGTCGTTGTCCTCACTCTTGACAATCATATCGTCTACATAACATTCCATATTTCTCTCAATTTGCTTTCTAAACACCTTGTTGATCATCCTCTGATATGTAGCCCCCTCATTGATCATTCCAAAAGGCATATTAATGTACGCATAAGTGCCGCTAGGAGTGATGAATGCCATTTTCGGAATATCTTCCTTTCGCATAGCAATCTGATGGTATCCAGAAAAGCCATCCAAGAAACTAAGTAGAGAGAAGCCTGTTGTAGCATCGATCAACTGGTCAATGCTTGGAAGGGGATAGTGGTCTTTTGGACAGGCCTTGTTCAAGTCCGTATAAACCACACATATCCTTCATTTATTATTTTTCTTCTTTACCACCACAACATTAGCTAGCCATTCGGGGTAGCTTATTTCCTTAATAAAATTTGCCTTGAGTAGCTTGGACACTTCTTCCTCTATTACTTTATGTCTTTCAGGAGCAAAAATCATTTTCTTCTGCTTGACTGGTCGGCTACCTGGCAAAATATTGAGTCTATGTTCGGCAATATTTCTGCTTATCCCAGGCATGTCTTCAGGTCCCCAAGCGAAAATATCAGAATACTCTCTAAAGAGGTCAACTAACTACTCATTCAATTCGGTCGGCAAGCCAGCACTAATGCTCACCAGCTTTTCTTTGTTTCCAGGTATTAATTCAACCATTTATGTCTCGGTAGCAGGCTTAGTAATTGGTTTGGTCAATCGATCATCAAAATAACCATTCCCATTTGCTAAAGCTCTCTTGCCACCCATGTCTCTTTCATCTATGCTTCTATCTTTGCTTCTCCTGGGCTTCTTTCCATACGGATCCTCATCACCCTTGTTCTGCATAGCAGGGGTTGAAATTTCTTCCAACATAATTTCCCGAGCGACTGCTTGGTCTCCAGATACCATCCCAACTCCTTTGTCAGTTGGGAACTTAAGCTTCAAATGAGGTATGGAATAGATAGCCTGAAAAGAAATTAAGGAAAGGTCTACCAACAATCATATTATAAGGAGAAAAGACGTCTACCACATAATATAGGACTTCTTGGGAGGCTGTGAAGGGTGCACTTCCTATGGTTATCCGGAGTGTTATCTGACCAAGAATCTGAACAGGATGGCCATCAAAGGATCGAAGTGGAGGGTCTGGATATGGCTCCATGATTTGACCGGACAGATTTATCCGATCATAAGTGCTTTTGAAGATCAAGCTAACTGAGGCTCCACTATCCATCATCACCTTATGGATCCTGTTTCTAGCTACTACCATATTGAAGACCAGTGAATCAACATGTGGACGAGCAACTCCTTCGAAGTCATCCTGGGTAAATGTGATGGCATACTTCTGTTTGGTAAAGTCTACACCCTTACTGACATTATTGAATTCCCTGGCATATTTTTGTTTTGTTGATCTCGTATTTTTTCCCATGATTGAGCCCTCAGAAATTGTTTTTACCTCCCCCAGTATTCTGTCTGAAGCGCTATCGGGGGATCGACTTTTCTTCTAGGTTTCCTGATCCTGGCCTTTCTTACCCTTGGTCTTTTCCTCATTCTTGCCCTTCACAATTTTTTTTAATTCACCTTTTTGGATCAATCTTTTTAGGCTGTAGCAGTCCTCTGTCGTATGGCCGCGATCCTCATGATAGTCGCACCACTTATCCGACTTCTGGTTAAACCTGAAATTCTTCACCTTGCGAGGCTTTTTATAATTGTCTTCCGTCTTTAAAACTATCAAAATTTGAGCCATGGGTTCATTCATAGGCGTATATACCTTTTCTCCTGGTGTCATCCAATCTCCTTCTTTTCCAGTCTGACCCCTGTCTTGGCGACCTGTTCCTTCGGTCGGCCTGCCTTTTGGATGAAAATCTGCCAGGGCTAACACTCCTCTTCCGGCCTCCTGAATGCTTGGATTTACTATTTGCATACTCACCGAGGGCTTCCAGCTTATGTTCTAAGCCCTTGCGTAGATATCTTCCAAATTCTATGGTGGAAAGTCGTACAATGAACTTCTTAACTTCTTACTCCTATCCTGGTCCATATTGCCAGTCAAGTAGGCCATAGCTGTTTCCTCCTTCAGTCGATTGTCAAGTAAGCAGGAGCTTTTGAATCTCTTAAGGTAGTCAATCATATCATCATCCTTCCTTTGCTTCACATTTATCAACCAGCTTGTATCCTTGCCCTTCCTTCGGTAAAAATCAAAGTGTTTTAGGAACGCTCTCTTTAATTGACGGTACAAAGTTATGCTTCCAGGAGGGAGGGCATAATACCAAACTTTTGCACTGTCATCCAGATATGATTCAAACATTCTACACATGGTCTTGCTGGAGTGGCCAGTAGCATCCATAACATTCTCATAGTCAGTTACCCAATCGTTTGGATCTGACTGACCAGCATACCTCCTCAACTTTGGGAGAGGTTTGCTTCCCCTCGATTTGTGCTTCTAGATGGATTTGTCCAATGGGGACTCCGAATGAAATTGTCTTCCTTTCCCCAGTATAAACCTTTCCATCACTGCTAACCTAGTTTCCAGACCTTCATCGGGTTCTGACCGACTGGATGACTGATCAGATGAACTACCACTTGATCTACTGTTGCCTGAGCTACTATCACTTGAGCTGTCAGACCCATCAGAGGGCAGACTTCTTCCACCCTTGGATTTATGTTTTCTAGTCCTGCTCCTAGATCTACACCCCTTCTTTTTTGGTCGGCCAGGAGATCGTTCATGATGGGAGTCCGTATCGTCTCCAATATGGTCATCATCTCCATCATTCTGATCATTGAATTCTTCTCCATCTAGCCTTAAACGGGCTTGCAGTCGCTGAACTTCTTTAGTTATTTCAGCCGACTGGCTCATCAGCTTGTTCAAGGCCTCCTTATCACGTTGTCTGGCCAATTCATTAGTTCGACGAATTTCTCCGCTTCTTTCCTTGCGCAACCTTTCCTGCCTTTTTGCAATTTCTTCTGAAGTGTATTATGTGGCTATGCGACTCTGCTTTCTTGGGGGGGGGGTATTCTTCTTCTTAGCATGCTTATGGCCAGACCCATCGGTTCCTTTAGGAGGAGGGTTTTCATATCCAGGAGGAATATTCGAACCCAACGGTCCCTTCAAAGTTTGTTCTGGGGTTACGAGAGGATTATTTTCATCGCCTATACTTTCCATCTCAATTAAGCTTTTTATACTAATTGAATTCTATACAGTTCCCACAGACGGCGCCAATTGTTGATGCTGAATCTGGTAAACTCTGTTCCGTGAGCCTGTTAATCCTGCAAAACAGATGAAGGTGGGGCTAAATCCCCCGATTTACCTCCGGCGTGAGAATCAGATAGGGTTTCTGTATAGAATAATGTTGTGTATGTAAAATAATGTAAAGATATCACCTTATATATGAGTTCAGAATCCTTCTTCTAGTTGAAGATTAACCTGAGAATAAAATCCTATTAGGGTTAGTAACTAGGCTGCCGACTTACTGGGCTTCCAACCCAATAAGGCCCAAGTACCCAAACATGGGCTGTAGATCAGCTTGGACTGGGCCGACCGACTGGACTAAGCACATTGGGCTGACCAGGAAGCCAGCGAACTGGGCCTACAGCCCCCTAATCCTACACTTTATTCCTTTAAATTAAAAAAAGATAGAAATACTTATTTAATAATAAAATATCTTCCATTGTAATGTTTAACTTTAATTAAAAATTATACATATGAAATAAATCTTATATTCTCAGTCCTATATATTCAGGAATTGGGATCAAGGATAAAGGAACATAGAAGTTCTCTCCATTTTGTATTACTGAATTTTTTGAGTTAAATGAAAATTTTATGTATATTTTTTTTAAAATTTATAGAATTTATAAAAGGTCAATAGACTGATTTATGTAAGAATATATTTTAATTTTATTTTTAAAGATAATTTATATAAATTTATGAGGAATTTAATTTTTAAATTAATATTAATTTATTTTTATTTTTATAAATAGAAAGTAAATTTATATAAGAGTATGATTTAAACTCATTCTTTCTGTTAGATATACCAAATGATAATGATCAAATCTGTATAGTCAGTGAATTGTTTATACATGTATAATTTCAATAAGACTGAGTATCTTTCACTGAAGTATATAAAATAAAGAATGAAAGCATTCCAGTGAAAGATTCTTTAGT